>ML354357.1:0-12975 GCA_005239505.1 Nicotiana paniculata
TTATTGTTGCAGTATTTGAATTGATGTGTTTAGATTTCCTTCCTGTTTTATAATCATTGTCTCAGATACATTTTCTTGTTCGTGTATAATTATTTTATTGTGTTATTGTATATATTATTGTCACAGGTTATATATTTTTTATACCCCGCCGTAGCCTCGTCACTACTTCGTTGAGGTTAGGCTCAACACTTACTCAGTACATGGGGTCGGTTGTACTGATACTACACTTTGCACTCTTTTATGCAGATCCTGGTACTAACCAGCAGTAGAGATTTTTAGAGCAGCCATCTATTTATTCGGAGACACGAGATATATCTGCCGGCGTTCGCAGATCCCGAGAGTCTTCTCCTATTTTTATAAAACTGTTTTATTATATTCAGAACAGTTACACTATTTCTTTCAGCCCATTATTTGTAGTATTCTTTAGTAGGTCGTGAATTGTGACACCAGACTCTGTGGTAGTTCTAGATCTATTATATGATTAGTTTGTGGTTCGTTTTTATTCAATTGTTTATTATTTTATCTTTGGAAATCATTTAAATTAAGTTTACTTTAAATTTATTTATTGATGCTTAAGAAAATAATAAAAGGAAATTAGCTACTCGAATTCTAACATTGGCTTGCCTAGCAAGTGTGGTGTTAGGCGCCATCACGATCCCTAAGGTTGGGAATTTGGGTCGTGACACAAATATACTCCAACTACTTACAAATCTCAACTATAGTGGAACACGTCATATTTTTAACCACACTCTCTACCCTTGTCTATGATCGATACCAACAATCAAGCATGAACATACAAAATTCATATTCTTCCCGTTTTAAGCATGCCCAAGTACAACATTTCAATTCAGTCAATTCCAACAATCTATTTGTAATCACCCAATCTCAAAAGCCGACTCGTTGCCGCTAAGCACTCTCAACTCGCACACTCACCCAACAAGAAAAGTTTACAACATTACCAATTATTCAGGATATCATGTGCCCTCACCAACAAACAAAAGAGTGAATATATAGTTATATACTAGTCAACACATTCAAATATGCTTTTGAATATAAATTAAGGACATCACATAATTAAACAAAATTCACTCACTCTCACAAAGAATTCATATGCATCCCGTGGTCGTACCATAAGCTTGCCCGTAATGTAAATATCTACTAATCTAAGCAAGATAAATCTAGGATCAATTAGGACTTTAAAGTTATAATGTAGACTAAGGGACGAGTGTGATACATTAGGAATATTGACTAATCCTCCTAATCACTTTAATACACTACACTCACAATTCGAGCACATATTCTTCTTAACCAATTCACTTGCCACAAATCATATACAACATAGTTCCTTTTTTCAATTAAACACTTTTATACTCCCAGTAGCACAAATTAGTAAAATTAGGAGGTGTGTATGTTTTCTACATACTTTGACTATCATTTTTTTTCTCTTTTCTTGCAATTCTTCTTTTTCTTTCTCTTTTTTTTCTTTTCTCTTCTACACACACTCCACACATTAAAGTTCATCAGCTAGTGACTTTTGATTTCAACACTTCTAACACATACCCCAACATTATTTACAGCACCAACAATGTAGGAAAAAAATAATTAATTCATTCTTGAATTATGAAAAAATCTCTGGCGCGCTAAAATTGGTAATATCTCTAAGAAAAGACCAAAAAATAACTTATACCGGAGGGAATATAATTTTTTACCAAAAAAGGCATGATGCATATCTGATTTCTACATCTTTCTGGCCCATGTAATTAATGCTTCTCTGGTGCTGTACTTTCCATGTTGTGTGTCTAATTATGTTTAAATTTTGGAGATTATTAAGTTAAAATTGCATGGGCGTCCTATTTGGTCGCCCCTTCTTAACTTATATCCGTTTTATTTTTTTGTTTGTATCCGTACCCATTTTTTTGTTAAAAGCATTTTAAAAAATACGGGTTTGCCCTTCTTTAATAAAAGACTATTGACAAAACTGTAGACTGCAGGACAAAATTTTAGCATGTTTTGGTATGAACCTTTAACAAATGAACTAAATAACTTCAGCATGCATTAGCAAAAACTCATTAGAAAATTACATACTGCAAAATAAAAACTTAAGCATGTTTAGTTTGAAGTTTTAGCAAATGAACTAAAAAACTTCAGCTTGTTTAGACTGAAATTTCGGATAAAACTCATGACAAAACTGTAGACTGCAGGACAAAAGTTCATCATGTTTTGGTATGAAGTTTTAGCAAATGAACCAAATAACGCATTAGCAAAAACTCATTAGAAAATTACATACTGCAAGACAAAAACTTAAGCATGTTTAGTTTGAAGTTTTAGCAAATGAACTAAAAAACTTTAGCTTGTTTAGACTGAAATTCCGGATAAAACTCATGACAAAACTATAGACTGCAGGACAAAATTTCAACATGTTTTGGTATGAAATTTTAGCAAATGAACTAAATAATTTTAGCATGCATCAACAAAAACTCATTAGAAAAGTACATACTGTAGGACAAAAATTTGAGCATGTTTAATCTGAAGTTTTAGCAAATGAACTAAAAAACTTCAGCATGTTTAGACCAAAGTTAAGATAAAACTCATGATAAAATTATAGATTGCAGGATAAATAACTTCAACATGCATGGAGTTTTAGCTTCAAAGTGAAAATTTTCACGAATGAGGTTGCAGGTCATGTGATTAATGCGTGATGCATGTTTTATATCTTTTGTCATGGGTATAATTTTCATATTATTATGAATTTTTTGTCAGTTGGCTACCAAATCAATAATTTTTAAAAATATGGTACAGGTTAAAAGGTGGCACAGATATAGAATACGGCTGCAAATCCCCCAATTATTAAAATGTTTAAAAATAAGTTAAAGTTTCTTTGAAAAAACAGCCACTTGTATTTATAGTATAACATAAACACATTTTTCCACCACCCCTGGAGCATAACTGAAAACTTGAAGCCAAATTGGGGGTTTAATTCATAAGCTCGCGATGGAGGCAAAAAGTGATTCACGTCGTGCCGCGACGTTAAATCAAGCTCTTGTTGGGAGGCAACAAAGCTTTATTTTTCTATTTTTATTTTAGTTTATTTTTTTATTAATGTGTTATTCTTGTAGTGTCGATTTTTTTATTTTTAGGAGCATGGAATGCAAAGCCATTGGAAGGATGCAACAACAAACCATTAGTTGTAACTAAGTGTGAGGTACCCGCACGAAGGACCAGGCATGGGAGAAGTCTGAGTACCCCATAAGATGCTAGTGCTTCGCCCTTTGGCCTACCAGAGAGTTTCTTTACCCTCTTGTATGTATGGTTGTGCATTGAGGACAATGCACAATTTTAAGTGTGGGGTGAGGAGATTGTCTATGTGACTTTCTATGCTATTTTAGTTGTATTAGTTTAATTGAATAATTTTTTAAAAATAGACAAGATTGGACTTTTCCAAACGATGGATCTATTAGACAATTTTCTTTAGGGATTTAAGTCTTAAAAAAAAGATTTTCTTTTGTTAAGTAGTGTAGCAATTCCCCCTTGATTTTTCTTTGTGCCACGGTTCTTTTCCAAGGGTTTGTTTGAACCGGGTGTAGTTTTTTTTTTTTTTAGGAATATGAGCCATTGTGTTGTGTTTTGAATCGAATATAAAATGTGCTAAATCTGATCCGATCTGATCCATGCACAACCCTAGGTTAGGGGATGGAAGAAGGTGAGACGTGTGAAAAGGAAAAAAAGAATTTTAAAAGATACAAAAAGTGAGTCGGGAAAAGAAGTAAATGGGGAAAAAAATTAAAAAAGATGAGTTGTGGGAAATAGATGTGTCAGGCACGTGTATTTCACCACCAAACACAGATATGGTAGTGGTATTTTAGGGTGATACTAATTCCATTTAAAAATAGTTGGGGGGGGGGGGGGGGGGGGGATAATACGACTCCTGCAATAAAGTATGTAATTGAAAATCCGGCTATAGATCAGGGGGAGTACTTATGCATTTTCCTTATATAAAACATTTTTTTTTGTTACTATAACGAAGTGCTATTATAGAGAATATATATTATAATAAAACATGAAATATCAATTTTTTTCTAAAAAACTAAGTTTTATAATAAACCACTGTTATAGATGGTTGCTACTATTAAAAAATTTGATTGTACCATTAAACTACAAATTTTGGCTATTTTAGACATTATTTGGTTGAAGTTGAAAAAATAAAAGTGTTTGCTATGCAACTGTATTTGAACATAAATTTCAGAAAAAAAAAGTTAATGATTTATTAGTGAGAATCATTATTTTATTTGAAATACTTTTAAAACAAAATTTCAGTATTTCACCAATATTTTAAATATTAAAATTCATCTATTTTGTAAATACTCATGACCAGAGGCGGACACACATTTTAACAAGAGAGATTACCGGCACCTGGTAACTTACGCAAAAACTTTATATATACTTATAAATATTTTTAAGAAATAGTCAAATATTAGCGTAGGCCTCCGTATCAAATTTTATGAGTAATTAAATTTATATTGAATATCATGATACTCCCACGATTATTAAATCTTGAGTTCGACTCTGCTCGTGACCATACTTGTACCAAACACACATTTCCTTTTTTTCCTTTTTTCATAACGGAATACTAGTATAGCAGTAATTATTTATGGTCAAACATAAACTTCGTTCTTTTTTCTGGGGGGGGGGGNTGCGAGGGTTTCTTGGGAAGGAATTAATCGAGTATAGAATAAAGTAACGAGGATGTACGCATGGTAGGGGTTACTGTCGTTGTCCTTTGAACAAGTTGTAGAAGTAGCATTCCCTTCAAAAGAAAAAACAGACAACAACACATGTTTGACGTCATTTCTTTGACCGAACTCATTTCGGGCTTCTAACTCTGCTCCCGGCTAGAATTACCAAAAGAGAAAAATAATTACGAGACGGAGCTAAGATTTTAATTTATAGGTTATAAATTTTAAAACGATGAAATGCTAATAATTAAATTTTAAATTTAATATTTACTGAAAATTTTAATACAAACACAATATTTAAGCAAAAGTTATTGGATTCAATCAAATCTGTATTCGGACTCCTAGCTATGCCCATGGCTAGAATTACCAAAAGAAAAAATCAATAACCAGGCTAGCTAGCATTTACTCGTATACTATTATAAATTACAATATTACTGTTAAAGCTCTGCTGCTTCAATCTTGCCATCATTCCAACTTCTCAAATCCACATACACTTCATGAAATGTCGAAACATTAGAGGTCAAATTTTTTTTAAAAAAAGTAGTTTCAAATTGTTCAAGTGGTTTGGGAACAATTCTAAAAGTTTTTTGGACAAGGGAAGGGATACTTTTAATATCACCATGTAACGCTTTAGTCGCTTTTGGAACTTCTTAGACACCATTATTAAGCGCTGAGTTTTTTAATTTCGACATATATTCATCTAAAAAACTCTATAATATTGAATGGGTTACATAAAATGGTCTTTAAAAATAGTACTCCCTCCGTTACAATTTATGTGAATTTATTTTCTTTTTAGTCCGTGTCAAAAAGAATGGCCCCTTTCCTTATTCGGAAATAATTTACCTTTATGCAATGATATATAGCCATGGAAAATATATGTGCAACATTTTACACCACAAATTCAAATTTTTTTTTTTTCCTTTAATTTCGTTTTAATTAAATAAATTCACATAAATTAAAAGGGAGGGAGTAATATAACATACAAGAACTATGAGTATCAGCCATGGGATGTCACCACCAACAAATACTCCACAATTTGCATATCAAAAGGCATGCCGTACAAGTGTACCTTATTAGTTTGTCGTATCATACTAGAAAGGCTGTAGTGGGGACTGTCGTATCTTTTTTATTTGATCATTTCATATATTATTTAGGTAACGGCCATTAGAGACTACAAAGGACAGGTATATAAAAATAGCCCGTTATTTACACATAACATGCACTGATCAGCAGTTGTTTTCAAGCATTAGAACATTTGTTTGTACTAAATATAAATAGTTTATTACACTAGTTAGGATTTTGTAGTAACAAGATGCTCCTTTTAATTTGCAGTTTCACTCATTTTCTGATACTAGCCACGTGACTCATATATGTATTTTTAAGAAAAAAATAAATTACAGTGCTCCTTTGACCGACACTTATAAAATATGATTGTTGATGTTGGATCATGAAATATTTATCTTGATAAGAATTTAAGACCTTCACCTTAATCATCAACTGTACCTTTCAGGTAGAGCAGTTTGGTAGCTCGCAAGGCTCATATATGTATTTTTAAGAAAAAAATAAATTACAGTGCTCCTTTGACCGACACTTATAAAATATGATTGTTGATGTTGGATCATGAAATATTTATCTTGATAAGAATTTAAGACCTTCACCTTAATCATCAACTGTACCTTTCAGGTAGAGCAGTTTGGTAGCTCGCAAGGCTCATATATGTATTTTTAAGAAAAAAATAAATTACAGTGCTCCTTTGACCGACACTTATAAAATATGATTGTTGATGTTGGATCATGAAATATTTATCTTGATAAGAATTTAAGACCTTCACCTTAATCATCAACTGTACCTTTCAGGTAGAGCAGTTTGGTAGCTCGCAAGGCTCATAACCTTGAAGTCATGGGTTCAAATCCTGTATCCGCAACATCTTGTTTTGCCAAACTATCTTAGGGTTGTAATTATAATTTGCATGTAAAGGCGGTAATAATTGTTGTAATTCTTTGTTTCGTCCATTATTAAGGAATTTCCTCATAACCTACCAAAGTAAAGTAGTGCTATACGAACTTCTACGGACATTTCTGCCTCTAGGTATTTTGAAAGAAGTAATTTCTGTATGCCTAATCAGACCGCGGAACTTAAATTTAAGAAAAAAGCCAATTTCCAACATTATATTGAAGTATTCCTGCCTTCCTGGGACTCACCTCGAGCCAAAACAACCCTAAATTTCTTTAGGATTGCGATTAAGAAAAAAAAACCTTAATAGACATATGAGAATAAGTTTCCACTCGAGCTAAGATCTTCTCATGAACATACCTGCAACTTCTATAGCTGGAGACTAGTAGTAGGCTATTTAGTTTCTAAGTATATTTTCTCAAACATACCTTATTTTGCTTCTACAAAACTAGTTTTGTTTTTACTCAAAAGCACTTTTTTCCTTCTAAAAGTTTGGCCAAACACCTAATTCTGAAAAAAGAACTAGCAAACAAGAAAATAAAAAATTGGCTAAAAAGAAGCATGGCCAAACAAAGCTATAGATTTGGTTAAAAAGTAGCCTTGCCTCCCAAATCTTGAAGTTTATTTCATCTGCCGTCATAGATTTTATACAAAAAAGAGCAACTTCGTTAACATAAGTTGTTTCATCCAATCAAACTCTCTTCTTATTCATTTTTCTTGGGCTTTTTACCGAAGAGATTAGCCCTTCCTAAATTTCTCGACGACTAGGGACAGACCACGCCGAATATGGGGTTTGGGTATAGTTTTCAAGCAGTAACACTGCATCTAGACATGACCATGCACAGTGCTACAGAAGATACATAGTTAAATATATACAGCTCCGAAGCTCACATTGTAACGAATATCAACAGTGAGCATAAGGATTAGAACCACAGTTATCGCAACTCATAAAAATTATACTACGAGAACTCTGCTGCAGAGAAAGCACCAAATACGAATATGCATTAAAATAGTACCACTTCAAAAAGAATCACCATTCCCAGTTCATCAGTGCATAGAGTTCCAGTAGTCATTGTTCATGCCCAGTCAGAGTGCCAACTGTAAGAAATTGTTAACGGGACCCATATGGGAATGGTTTATCTACTAATGTCTCCTCTATGGTGAAGATAATGATTGCATTTACCTGTTACAGAAACCACCATAAAAAATCCAGGCGATGGATCCCATTAAAAATATGATGATATCCGGTGAGATTTCCCAGAATAAAAATCTGATGAAAGTTGCGCTGATGGATCCCATTAAAAGCTGGACTATTTTACGTCAGCAACATTGTGAAACTCAGTGAGGATTCATATAGCGGACACCAATTTGTTAGGGACGGAGGCGTAATAGTTGTTAACTATGTGAAGCTCAGAACACTGCACCTGGCACAAACATGCTTGATGCAGCTAGAAAAGGAATAAATCAGCCCAGAGGTGAAAGAGATTTCTAAGAATTGGTCATAGTAGCCATGAGCTTCTCGTCCAATCTGTAGAAATGGAAATGCGCGTCATTTAGATTATCATGTTCTTCATTTCAAGCCTGTAGCAACATTCCAGGAGAGAGTTTCTGCTGCTCCTTCTGCATAAGTTAACTCGAAGGATTGCAGCAATAACATCAACTGCAGCCGATCAAACATCATTGGACTAAATCACTGAATTATGGAACCTGAAAGAGTCAGTCAGATCCTTATACCACATAGATATTGGTATTCAGTTGTGATAATCTTATGTAAACGACATGATCAGAAAATACTGATAAATGATGCATATTTTTCAATAATCAGCCTATCCTTGTTTACTTTTCCTCCCTAGACATGAAGCTTCTTTTTGTCTTAACTGATAGGTTGGAATTTTGTAGTATATGTATCCTTCCTTATTGATGTGCCGTAGAAATGCGGCACTTTCAATACTAATTTCATTAACTTTAGCTTACCTTTTAAAGCAATTTAAGTCATTTCTTATTAATTTTGTTGTTTTGCAGGAAAACGGACTTGAAGAACCAAGAACGTGAAAAAGATGTCAAAAACCACGAAGAAATTAGATTTGCGATCGCAGAAGTGATGTGCGAGCCGCATTTCTATCGCAGAAGCAACTGGAGCAGCCCGGTTTTAAGAGTCAAATATGCGGCAATTTAAGTCATTTCTTATTAATTTTGTTGTTTTGCAGGAAAACGGACTTGAAGAACCAAGAAAGTGAAAAAGATGTCAAAAACCACGAAGAAATTAGATTTGCGATTGCAGAAGTGATGTGCGAGCCGCATTTCTATCGCAGAAGCAACTGGAGCAGCCCGGTTTTAAGAGTCAAATATGCGGTCGCATAACCATTGTGCGAACCAAGAAATTGCCGCACAAATGCAAGAGAAATTCCCAGTAATCCAAAGTGACGATTATGTGGATTGCGGAATCAGTTTGCGGACAACATAACTGATATACGATGGAAATCCGGAAGTGCTGAAGATCATATCTGCGGCATTGAACAACGATTTTGTGGACCGTGGTCCATTCTGCGATCGCATACTAACATGAAGTCACATTTGTCCGCGACTTTTGGGCCATTATATATAGAATAACTAGGTTTTTTGAGGGACATCTTGTCTGAAAAAAGGTCCTACATTGAGAGCATTGAATACACCACTTATTTTGGAGCTTTTTGGATAGATTCCAAGACTTTGTCTTCATTGTAAACTTTTATGACTTTCTTTAATACTTTGTTCTTGTATTTTGGTATGAGTAACTAGCTTCAAATACTAACACTGTGAAACCTAAGTGGGTGTAATGTTAACGGGTGTTTACCATTGAATATATATATATATATATATATATATATATATATATATATATAATGGTTGGTTGGTATATATTTATTTCTCATTCTTCNATATATATATATATATATATATAATTGGTGGTTGGTTTCTATTCATTTCTTATGCTTCATGGTTGCAAACATTAACTAGTGCCAATTTACCTTATCTTTCACTTGAAAAAGTGGGTTAGGGTTTGATAGAATTGAATAGCAAGAACCCAAGGCAACCTTGTTTAATAGCATCATTTAGGAATAAGTGAATTCTACTTGGCATAAATTGGTTTCTCTTAACTGTAACTCTTTTATATTTGGGAAAATCACAAAGAGGAAATACTACATAACTATTGGGAAATATTGGGTAGTCATAAATATATCATATCAACATCGCTAGCATTACATTCCATAGAAGGGGAACAACCTTGGTTTCTCAATCCAGTTAATCAGTTCTCTTGACAAAATAGCTTCTCTTAACAATTCACAATTATCAAACTCTTTCAAAACTAACGGAGTAGAATTACGGCTTTAGTCAAGTGACACACTATTTAAGTAACCTTTTCCCACCTATTCCTTGTGGATTCGACCCCAACCTAGTTGGGTTATTATTTGACATCAACCGCTTTACACCATCTATATAGGTGTAATTTGAGCGTATCAAATTTTGGCGCCGATGTCGGGAGTATGGTTTTGAAATTACTAACTAGTGTGCATTTTACTTTACGTCTTTTTCTATTCCATCACACTTTGCTTGTTTTGTTTGGTGTCACTAGGCAAGCATGAGCGAGCCGGAGAATGTGTTTGCGGATATGGATGAGTATGTTGATGATACAAACGCCATGGTCCTTCCTAGAGTCGACACAGCTACCTTCAAAGTAGAACATAGCCTAATCCTAATGCTAAAGGCGGAGGGATTCTTCCGAAATTCCACCGACAATGATCCAACACAACACCAAAAAAAATTCGGGTGCGTGTGCGATGCATAAGCAGAATCATGTTTTGGATGATGCCCTAAGGTTGAGGGAGTTCAAATACTTACTCTTTAGCTGGAGAGGCAAGACAATGGATTCACAATCTACCTGCTAACTCCATCCACACTTGGGCCGAACTGTTTTCTTAATAAAATGGTTCCCACAAAGCAAGAAATCCGAACTTCGGGACAACATTTTCTTATTCAAGCAATTACCGGGAGAACTACATGAAGCATGGGCTAGATTCAAGCAGTATTTGGTGAAATCATCAAATCATGGGTTTCCGGTTAATATTTTGTTGGAGAAGTTTTACACGAGTTTGGATCCTATGAATCAATCTGTAGCCAACAATGCGGATAATGAATCGTTCATGGACAAAACATTTGCAAGAGTCACTCAAATCCTCGACAAGATAGCCGAACACAATTAAGCTTGGCATTTGGGCGACACCGCGGGTGGAGTCTCATATGGTACCCCTTCTTTGACCAATATGGTTGTTGAATCAAGGCACTGCATGATTTTGAAGATTGACAAATGCCAACTCAGTTGAACCAGGTCCATCAGGGCAAACATAGTCAAACAGACCCATTGACATAGAAACGTCCATGCACAGGAGATAAACATTATCTGTGAACTAAGAGGTTATCTAGAACTAAGAGGTTATCTCCTAAGCGAAAAGGTTGCAAATTGATAAGAAGATGGAGTTTGATTTCTGGTAGGACAGAATCGAGATCAAGGAAGTTGAGATAAACTCAAACTCTTCCACCAAGGAAGTGTTGTATTAGAACTGAACGACAATGTCTCAACTACTGATTCTATAAAATGTAGAAGCATTCCTGCTGGAAAAAAACGCACAAACACAGAAGTGAAACAAGAGCTGAAAGCAAAATTACCAAAGCAATTTGGCAAGCAGAATCCTTGTGCGACACAAAAGCTACTTGAACTAGCTAAAAGAACCAGTTCCATCTGTTGTCTTTTGAGTCTAGTTGTTTGTAGTAGGTGATTACATATTGTATCTTTCAGTTTTATCAAGAAACAATTGTAATAGGTACACACTGTTCAAGTTAGAGGTAACTTGAAGTTTGTCGCAAATAGCTAGAGGCTAGTTTGCCCCAAAGGGATTAGAGTTAGTCCTTAGGTTTACAAAAGAGATTATTTTGTAAATACTGTTTGGCTCGTTGGCATAGTGAAGAGTTTGGAAAAATCCTGCTGGGAAGTAGGTCGTGGTTTTTTCACCTTGAGCCAGGTGTTTTTTCACGTAAAACTTGCTGTGTTCTTTAGATTTTACAATTACTTTTCCGCAAAATATAGAATTTGGAACACCAAGAAGAACCAGGTTCTTCTATAACGACAACACTCGAAAATTGGACACCACACAAATCACCCTTCTTGTGTGGTATTGACGCATAAAACATCAATTGGTATCAGAGCGGGTTATCCTTGAAAAGGCTAACACCTTGGAAAAGATCAAAATGAGTGCACCAACTGAAAACTGGGAGGGTCAATCAACTGCAAGGCCACTACTCTTTAATGGCCAGTGGTGGAAGAACAGGATGAAAGATCACCTGATTGGAGAAGACTATGAACTTTGGGACATAGTCACTGATGGTCCTCTAGCCACCATGAAGAAGACTGCTGAAGGAGAAGATGTACCAAAAACTAGAGCTGACTGCACTAGTGAGGATCTGAAGAAATGGGAAAAAAATGCTAAGGCCAAATAGTGGCTAGTTTGTGGACTAGGTCCAGACGAGTATAGTAGGATTCAAAGCTGCACCACTGCCAAAGAAATCTTGGATACCTTACAAGTAGCTCACGAAGGAATACCTCAAGTGAAAAGATCAAGAGGTACTCTACTATACTCTCAGTATGAAAACTTTACTATGAAAGAAGGAGAGACAATTCAAGAAATGTACACAAGGTTCACAACTCTGACCAATGAACTTAAGTCTCTTGGTGGAGTCATTCTTGAAGAGGACAGGGTAGAGAAGATCCTGACAAGGGTCTTACCAGTTTCCTGGGAAAGTAAAATCACTGCTATCCAGGAATTCAAAAATATGGCAACCCTCACATTGGACGAGCTAATTGGAAACCTCACTGCCTATGAACTTAGAAGGCAGACAATGAAAATGGATGCTCCAAAGAAGGAAAGGATTCTAGCACTGAGAATTACTGAGGGAGCAGATCTGGAGGAAGATGAGATGACCATGATTACCAAAGAAATCAGAAACTTTCTCATAAAGAAGAAGGGCATCTCTAGAGGTGGAAACTACAACAAAGCAAAAGCTCCAGAAAGGCCAACCAACGAGGGATGCTACAAGTGTGGAAAGACTGATCACCATATCAAGAACTGTCCTCAGTGGGAAGTGGAATGGAAAAATGAGAGGTTTGAAAGAAGGAACAGGAAGAAGGAACTAATCCAACCCAAGAAAACCACAACAAAAGCTATGGTTGCTGCTTGGGGGGAAAGCTCAGATGAAG
>MDKI01126608.1:0-22539 GCA_005239505.1 Nicotiana paniculata
AATAGCGACCAACCTTGGTCGCTAATATATTTACAATTATTTTTTAATAATTTTCTTCAATTTAGCGACCAACTGTAGTCGCTTTTCCCGATAGACTAGTTTTGGTGGCAAAAGTTTGGTCGCTTTTTACTGGATTTTTAGTAGTGATGTCCACCAAAATCTGCGTATGTGGTCTTGTGTCCGCTTCTGCGGGCTCGCACCTGCGGTCCCCTATCCACAAGTGCGGTTACACCAGCACCAGCAGTTTCAGCTGCAATTTTCCAACTTTAAATCCCCCGATGACTATCCGAAATCATCCCGAGCCCCTCGGGACCCCAACCAAAAATACCAACAACCAAAAGTACATATATATATATATACATTCTATATGTTATATACAAAAATTATACAAATTTTATATATTTTTTTGACTATCATATATAAATAGTTTCTGAAGCGGAGTAAATGTAATAATACTCCCAAAATAATTTTAAGACAGCCTTATAGGAGACATGGGATGTATCTAATTAACTAGCTTTCAGAAAACGGAGGAGTAAAAAAACATATTTTCATTTAAGAAAAAATTATAAGTAGATGTTAAAATGGACAACCTAAAATTCCAAAGATGTCATATCTACAAAACAAAAATTACAGTCGCAACATATTTTATTTGTATGATAAATTAGTTTATCTAATAAAGCCAAAACTATTTCCTAGTTGTAGAAGTTCGACATTGTTAATTTTAATTTCTTGTGCGTTAATATCTTGGTATTTTTACCCCATTGTGTTCCATGGTTTGGATTTACATGACCACCACCATAGTAAAAATCCTGTTGTTGGCACGGCAAATTGTTCTATAAATAGCAAAGCAATTATATCATCTCTTCACCACACAAAAAAGAAAAACACCAAATTAACAAAATTCTCAAACACTTTGATATGAAACTAATTAGTGCAACAATGAGCAAGGGGATTAATTACCTCAGTCTAGCTCATTTTGTTGCTTTCTTGATCCTTATTTCCATGGCTTGTAGTAACACATTAGTTGTTGAAGCACAAAGGCACGGGAAATCGCCGGGTGGAAAAGATGGGAAATTTTCACCTGCAGTTTCTGGTGGTACAAAGGCTATTTTAACGATCAATGACTTTCAAAAAGGTGGAGGTCCATCAGAATGTAGTGGCAAATACTACGATAATTCTATTCCAATTGTGGCTTTATCAACTGGATGGTACAGTAAAGGGCAAAGATGTTTTGAAAAGATAACAATTTATGCAAATGGGAAGAGTACAAAAGCTATGGTTGTTGATGAATGTGACACAAGTAGAGGATGCAGAAATGACATTGTCGATGCTTCTGAAGCAGTGTGGAAAGCTTTAGGTGTGCCTGAGAAAGATTGGGGTTGGCTTGAAATCTTCTGGTCTGATTAATCGATTTGATATTTTTTATGGTTGGTATATATATATCTTGGCTTTCATTTCAATAAACTGATAGCAAGGTATACTATGTTATATCACGATAAAAAGGATTTGACTTTATGTATACTGATAGTGTAAAGAACTTTTACGTTGTTATCGGTATGTTCAATAATAATACTTTCTTGATACTCTTTTGGATGTGAATGCAGCTAAATTTAACATTAGTAATGAGCTTATACTGGTTTCTTTGAGCCAATTGTCCGATTTGTTCTGTTTCAAGATTTTTCAAATGTATATATAGTAATAAAGTGGCAGAAAAAGAGTTGCATTATATTATTTGCAAGAGAACAGTAATAACCAGAGTAATTCATAAGGCAGACTGATGAAAACTGAATAATATTGGTCCGAGAAAAAGATACAATATCACTTGTTTCTAAGGAAATTGCGTAAGCACCCCCTTGTCAAATTTTGTATCCATGAATGTGAGAAGAAGAGAAAAGACGCATGCAAGAGAAGAGAGAATTGGAAATTTCTAGAAGCTTTTCATTCCAAAACTAACTGATACAAAATGACCCTTTAACTGTTTTATACTGACCTCTAACTCCAACTAACAACTAACTCTAGTTACAAATATACTTACTCTAGTTAGGTTAAGTTATTACATACTTTACACCCCCTCAAGCTAGGAGGTATGAAGATATTCTTCATTCCTAGCTTGGAAACCAAATAGTCATGTTGTACCCGGCCAAGTCCCTTTGTGAGAATGTCAGCCTGCTGCTCTGCTGAAGATAGGTAGAAAGTCTTGACAAGGCCTAGCTTGATCTTCTCACGGATGAAATGACAGTCAATGTCGATATGTTTGGTGCGCTCATGAAACACAGGGTTGGCAGCTATTTGAATAGCTGATTTGCTATCACAGTAGAGAGGAACAGGGGTCTGAACTGCCACACCCAATTCTGCAAACAAACCGAAAAGCCAAATAACTTCTGCCAGTAGAAGCCAAGCTTCTGTACTCAGCTTCAGCAGAACTGCGAGAGATGGTTGTTCGCTTCTTAGACTTCCAAGAAATGAGGGAGTCTCCAAATTTGACCATGTAGCCAGTGACTGATTTTCTAGTATTTGGGCACGACGTCCAATCAGCATCACAAAATGTAGTTAAAGACTCTAAACAGTCAGCATTTAATAACAATCCCAAGCCAGGGCAAGACTTGAGATATTTCACTACACGCAATGCATCCTCCATATGTGAACCTTTTGGAGAGTGCATAAATTGACTTAAGCTTTGCGCAGCAAAAGAAATATCTGGCCTAGTAGAAAGGTATAGCAGTCTCCTAAGCAGTCGTTGATATAGTCCTGGATCAGTCAACACTTTATCTGCAGTGTCCCCCACATGTGCATCAAATTCGATTGTCGTAAGTTTCAGATTTGGCTCCAAAGGGAAGCCTACAGGTTTAGAACCTGATAAACCTGTGTCTGTAATCAAATCCATAATATATTTCCATTGGTGCATGAGTATCCCTTCTTTGCTTCTAGCAAACTCAATTCCCAAGAAGAAACGAAGTTCACCTAGATCCTTAATCTTGAACTTGTGCTGGAGAGTAGACTTAGTGTTCTGAATCAACTAAATATCATCACCTATGATGAGAATGTCGTCGACATACACCAACACAACCACTATTCTCCCACCAGATTTCTTAGTGAATAAAGGGTAGTCAAGGTGACTTTGAGTAAAACCAGAATCAATTAGCGCAATAGATAGTTTCAAATTCCATTGTCTAGATGCCTGTTTGAGGCCATAGAGAAATTTGTGTAGTTTGAAAGACTAGAGACGTATTCCCTGATCTGCTGAATCCTTGTGATATTTGCATGTATACTTCTTCCTCCAAATCCCCTTGCAAGAAGGCTTTATAAACATCCATTAGGAAAATTTTCCACTGCCTAGAAGCTGCTAAGGAGAGCACACTTCTGACTGTTACCATTTTTACTACTGGGGAGAAAGCCTCTTGATAGTCTAATCCTTCCTGTTGGTTAAATCCCTTAGCTACGAGTCTAGCCTTAAATCTTTCTATATCACCATTTGCTTTGTATCTTATCTTGTAAACCCATTTACAACCTATAGCTTTCTTTCCTTTGGGTAAAGGCATAATCTCCCATGTCTCATTATCTTCTAATGTCTTGATTTCAGTCTTCATAGCAGTCACCCATCTGTCATCCTTAGTAGCATAAAAATATGAGCTTGGCTCCACCTCTGTGGTGATCTTTGACAGAGAACTTTGATATTTTGATGAAACATTTGAGTAGCTTATGAAGTCAGATATGGGGTATTTGCAGTTATGAGCTCCTATACCCTTCCCCTTGTTGACATAATCTTGAAGCCAAACAGGTGGCTTTGATATCCTAGTGGACTTTCTGACATTTGATTCTTGAGTGGTAATAGCCGGCAATGGTGGTGAGGAACCAGCAGCTGACCAGGTCTGTGTTTCAAGACTTGGACTCTCATTTATAGTGGTAACCTGCTCTTGCACCATTTCCTCACTTCCCTGCTCAGTAGAAGCAGTCATAGGAGGACCGCTTGTATGCCTTTGCTCAACAGTATTATGGACATGAGGATTGCTGGGAGTTGTTCCATGTTCTAGTTCACCCTCCTCAATTTCATATCGTGGGACAACAGGAGTATCAAGAAACAATTGCTCAGACATATGAGATGATGCCTTAAATGGAAACACATCTTCATGAAAAGTAATATCTCGGCTCACAAAATGAACCCCATTTTCCAGATTCAATAATTTGTATCCCTTTTGCAGTGGTGCATAACCAAGTAACATAGACCTCACAGCCCTAGAGCCAAATTTTTCTGTGGTAGTCAAGTCAGTAGCAAAGCATAAGCAACCTATGACTCTCAAATGGCTCAAAGTGGCCTGCTTGTGAAACAACATTTCATAAGGACTTTTATTCTGTAGATGGCACTCTATTGATTATGTAATCAGCAGCTTGAATACAGTGGCCCCAATATATAGCTGGTAAGTGTCCTTGAAATCTAATAGCTCTGGCAGTCTCCAGAATGTGTCAATGCCTCCTTTCAACCACTCCATTTTGCTGTGGAGTATAAGGGCAAGGGCTTTGATGTAGTATTCCCTGTGATTGGAAAAGTTCTTTGCAAGTGCTATTGAAAAATTCTCCACCATTATCTGATCTAACATCTTAATCTTCTTATCAAACTGAGTATGAATCATGACAATGAAGTCTCTGAGCAATATAGGGACATCTGATTTAAACTTCATTAGGAATATCCAAGTCCATCTAGTACAATCATCTACTAGTGTAAGAAAAATGTCTTGCAGGGACCCCATACATCCATATAAATCAATTCAAAACTCTCTAGACATCTACTGGAACTACTGGAAAATGGGTGCCTTGTTTGTCTGGCAAGAGGGCAAACCTCACACTTGTACTGCAAATCTGTATTGAAACTTGAGTTGTCTTCGAGACTAGAAATTTTCTTCAACACTGCTACAGGTACATGCCCCATTCTCTTGTGCCATAAAGCTGCAGAATTTCCTCTGTGACTTCCTATTATTGCTACAAAGGATTGTGAACTCCCCTGCATCTTATTCATTGACATTGAGTGTAAATGATACAGCCCCTCTAGCTCCCTACCAATCTCTTTCACTTTCCCAGACAAGAGATCCTGAAACACAAAAAATGTTGAAAAGAATGTTGCACTACAACTCAGTTCTTTTGTCAACTTGGATACTGACAAAAGATTGAATCTGAATGCAGGCACGCATAGCACATTCTTAAGTACATCACCTCCTGTGAGTTGATGGCTGCCCACATGAGTAACTACTGTAGAATCACTAGTTGGTAACTGAACTTGCCCTGCATTATCTGTTAGCAAGTTACTATTCAATAAATCCTTTATCATCAGTCATGTGATTTGTAGCACCAATATCTACAATCCATTTAGAACTCTTTGCCTCAGTGCAAATGTAATTACCTGCCATGTTTGCACAAGCACCATAGTTACCCGTCATATTTGCATTGACATTGTTGTCATTTACACTGTTCTTCTGCAGTAAGTGTAGAAGCTGTGTGTACTGTTCTTGAGTGAACATTTGAGGAGATATGACTGAGCCATTCCCCTGCCAAGTACCTCCCTATGTACCAGTTGCAGCAGGTGCTACATTATGATGGAATTGTGATCCAACTCCTTCTACAAACTGTGATCCAACTCCTTCAACTGGCACTGCATTGGCTTTACGCTCCCTTTGAACTCACAGGGATATCCCACGATTTTATAACAAGTTTCACTTACGTGTCCTGGCTTATTACAGAAGTCACATTTCATCAATTTGTAACACTGATCTTTCGTCTGCCCTTTTAGGTGGCAGTGATCACATTGTAAGTTGTAATTTTTCTTTGATTTCTGACTGGACTGTGCAATGAACATTGTGGGATCTATTGTATTACCACCCCCATAGTTAGTTCCAGAAATTATCTTTCTACTCTTAGCTTGAACTACCATGGCATATGCTTGATTAATGCTAGCACATTTGGCATCATCAATATCTGCCCTCTAGCTTGCTCGTATGTGTCATTCAAACCCATTAAAAACTGCAATAGACGCTTAAATTCAATTTGTTCTACATAATCCTTTGCAGGTCGTGGTGGCAGTATAAAATCATATTCTGCCCATATATCTTTAAGCTTGGTGAAGTAAGTAGAGACTGATAATGTTGAAATGGACACTGTAACAGCAAGTGACAGCTGTGTGCATCACAGCTTAGTGGGTGATGAAGGTGTAGGTTGACAGTAGTGCACGTTAGCAACATTCAGTTAGTTAGTTAGTTAAGCAGGATTAGTTGTTAAGTGTTAAGTTAATTAGCTGAAAATGTGTAGTATATATAGATTGGCATTGTAATAGTTGTTTAATCTTGCTAATGCAGTTGAGTGCATTTCCTCTCAAAACCGACCCATCTTTCATCTTCTTCGATATTTCCTAAGAGCTCAAATATCGCGAAATAATGGCGTGATTCATCATGGTATCAGAGCTTGAGTAGATCGACTGGAGCTCAATTCGATTCTCATAAGTTGGAGAGATAAGTTTTCTGTTCTGAGTTGAAGGAATTTTTTTTTAGAAGCTTTGCAGCTCAACAATGGCGACACTAGATATTGACAATCCCAGGCATCCTCTGTTTTTACAATCGCCAGATAGTTCTAGTAATGTGATCATTTCGATTCAGCTGAAAGGAACTGGGAATTATTCAGTTTGGAGCAAAGCGATGATGATTGCACTGCGAGCAAAGCGGAAGCTAGGTTTCATTGACGGAACTTGTACAAAATGTCAATTCACTGAGGATTTGGGAGAGGACTGGGAACGAGTTAATGCAACAGTTCTAACCTGGATAATGAATACTGTTTCGCCAGATTTGCTTACTGGCATTGTTTATGCTGATAATGCTCATGAAGTTTGGGTAGATTTGGAGGATCACTTCAACAAAGTTAACAGATATAGAGTCTACAATCTTCAACGAGAAATAGCCACAATTTCTCAAGGTACTTCAAGTATTTCTGTTTATCATTCTAGATTGAAATCTCTGTGGGATGAGTATGGATCCTTAATTCCATCCTTACCTGTTACTGTTGGAACCAAGGATTTTATAGAACACCTAGATCAACAAAAACTATTTCAATTCCTAATGGGACTAAATGAGTCATATGGTGCCATTAGAAGTCAGATCTTATTGCAATCCCCATCACCTTCAGTTAGTCGTGCATTTGCAATGTTGATCAATGAAGAAAATCAGATAAAAGTCTGCTTTTCTAATTCACAAGTCAATTTAGGAAATGATGTGAGTGATTCCACAGCATTCATAAGTACTAGGGACAATCCAGCAAAATTTAAGAGGTTTGGTAATTTGTACTGTGAATATTGTCGTCAGAAGGGTCACACCAAGGATACTTGTTACAAACTCCATGGATATCCATCTGGTTTTAAAGAAAAAATAAATCAACAATACAGACAGGTAAATGCAGTGGTAAATGATGATAATCATGAACAGGAGAATGTTAAGCATATGGCTAAGGCTGAAGGACATCAAGGAACGACTAATCTCTCAAATTTCTTCACTGAGGAGCAGTATGGCCAGATAATGAGGTTACTGAACAAGGAAAATTCAGAAGACTGCAAGGCTAACATGGCAGGTAAAGATGTTTCACAATCTTTTGAAAATTGCCAGGATCCTTGGATTATAGATACCAGAGCAACTAATCATATGACTTCAAATCACAATATGCTGCATAATGTGATTAATTTGCCTAAACAGAAGAGAGGTAATGTACATCTTCCAAATGGTAAGTCTATTCTAGTTACATATCAAGGTAGTTACAATCTTACAGAAGATGATACAATCCGTGATGTGCTATGTGTGCCTGAGTTTAAGTATAACTTGTTGTCAGTTTCAAAGTTAACAAGGGAACTACAATGCTCAGTGAACTTTTTTCCAACATTCTGTGTATTGCAGGACCTGTACACTGGGAGGGTGAAGGGGATTGGTAAGGAGAAGGGCCTTTATCTCTTGATCCCAAGGAAGATAGACAGAAATAAGGAAAAACAGAGAGTTAGAAGTTGCCTTGCTGCAGAGATAAAGACTGATATACACACATGGCACAGAAGACTTGGACATATACCTGCACTGGTTATGAAGAAACTGGACTTCTTAAAGAATAAAGAGATATCGAGTTGTAGTTTTGAAAAATGTACTGTTTGTCCATTAGCTAGACAAACAAGACAGCCTTTTACTCTCAGTAATAATAGGGCAGCAAAAATTTTCCAACTGGTACATGTGGACATTTGGGGACCATATAGAGTTCATACATATAATGGAAACAAATATTTTCTAACACTTGTGGTGATCATTCAAAGATGATTTGGGTTTTTTTTTGATGAAATTGAAAAGTGATACAATTGTCTTGTTGAAATCTTTCTTCAAATTAGTGCATGTGCAGTTTGGGAAACACATTAAAAGGTTAAGATCTGATAATGGTGCAGAATTCTTTAGCACAGAATGTAAAGAGTTCCTAGCTAACTGTGGGGTTGTTCATCAAAGTAGTTGTCCACACACTCCACAACAAAATGGAGTGGTGGAAAGGAGACATAGACATATATTAGAAGTTGCAAGGGCCCTAAGGTTTCAAGAGTATTCCATTGCATTTTTGGGGAGACTGTGTACTTACAACAGTCTATCTCATAAACAGAATGCCATCCTCAGTCCTAGGAGGAAAATCTCCATATGAAGTCTTCCATAAAGCCAAACCAAATCTTCTACATTTAAGAACAATAGGCTGTTTGTGTTATGCTACAATTACAGAAAACGTTGATAAGTTTCCACCCAGGGCAATAACAACAGTTCTTATGGGATATTCGACATCACAAAAGGGTTATAGGCTTTATGACATCAAAGGGAATAAGTTCTTTGTAAATAGGGATGTGACCTTCAAAGAAGACTATTTTCCTTTTCAATCCATGAAGGAAGACAAAGAATCTCCAATGTTCGTCGAGTTACAGGATGATCCAATAGTTCATCAAGTTACACCAACTCAAGGGGAGATTCAGCATACTGAAGGATTGCTTAATGACTTCAATACACATGTAACAGTGTCTAATGAACCACAGGTTTATCCAGTCAATGAAAGTGAGGCAATTGGAATTTTTGATTAGTCATCTGCAATTCAACAATCTGTTGCAGAGCCTGAATTACAGCTCAGGAGATCTGCAAGAGGTTCTCGACCTCCAACATGGTTGAAGGATTACATTTGCCCAGGATCCAACAGTTCTTCTTCACACTGTGTATATCCATTAACAAACTACTTGAACTATAGCTCTATTTCACAGGGATATAAGTCATTCATAGCTGCTATATCAGAATAACAACCTTCATCTTATGTGGAGGCTGTAAAGGATCCTCGATTGGTTGAGGCTATGAATTCTGAAATTGATGCACTTGTTCAAAATCATACCTGGGAGGTAGTTGACATACCTAAAGGGAAAGACCCTATTGGATGTAGATGGGTATACAAAATAAAGTACAAATCAAATGGTGAGGTTGAAAGATACAAAGCCAGATTAGTTGCTAAGGGGTATAGTCAACAAGAAGGCTTAGATTATCAAGAGACCTTTTCTCCAGTTGTCAAAATGGTCACAGTAAGGGCAGTCATTGCATTAGATGCTGTTCATCAATGGAATCTTTACCAGATGGACGTTTATAATGCTTTCCTCCAAGGTGATTTAGAAGAGGAGGTTTATATGCAACTGCCACCTGGTTTTGGTAGTTAAGAGGGGAACAAGGGTTGCAGACTACTCAAATCCCTTTATGGACTCAAGCAAGCATCAAGACAGTGGGACTTGAAGCTCACAGAGGCTCTTTCGCAAGAAGGGTTCTCTCAAAGCAAACATGATCACTCTCTCTTCATCTTGAAGAAGAAAAACAAGCTGGTGATTATTCTTGTCTACGTTGATGATCTTCTGATCACAGGTGATGATGAAAATCTAATACGAGAAGCAAAAACTACACTGCACAAAGCCTTCAAAATCAAAGACTTAGGGTCTTTGAAATACTTCATGGGAATAGAAGTAAGCAAGTCTCAGAAGGGGATATTGTTATGCCAAAGAAAATATGCAGTTGAACTAATAGCAGAACTGGGACTAACAGGTTCTAAGCCAGCTGTGACACCAATGGAATAGAACAGGAGATTGACAATTGTAGAGTATGATGCACACTGTAATCTGAATGATGATCCACAACTTACAGATGTGAAGGGATATCAAAGGCTTGTAGGGAAACTTCTTTATCTAACCTTGACAAGGCCTGACATTGCCTATACAGTGCATAATTTGAGCCAATTCATGCAAGCACCTAAAAAATCTCATTTAGAAGCAGCACACAGATTGGTGAGATATATTAAGAATGAGCCAGGGCTAGGCATTCTAATGAGAGCAGAAGGTGACATGACCTTGAAGGCTTATAGTGATGCAGATTGGGCTAGCTGTCCTAACTCAAGGAAGTCTGTTACAGGGTATTTGGTGAAATTTGGAGACTCCCTGATATCATGGAAGTCTAAGAAGCAAAATACAGTTGCAAGAAGTTCAGCAGAGTCGGAATATAGAAGTATGGCACTGACAGTCTCTGAATTGATTTGGCTGCTAGGTGTGTTCAAAGAGTTGGGAGTTGCAGTGGTTACTCCTATCCACCTTTTCACAGACAGCAAGTCAGCAATGCAAATAGCCAACAATCCAGTATTCCATGAGCGCACAAAACATATAGAGATAGATTGTCACTTTATAAGGGAGAAGGTGCAAGAAGGATTAGTAAATCCCATTTATGTTCCAACAGAGGATCAAGAAGCAGACATACTAACCAAAGGACTTGGCAGCGTGCAGCATTATCATCTACTATCCAAGCTAGGTGTTTTGAATGTGTTTACACCACCTAGCTTGAAGGGGGTGTTGTAATGGACACTGTAACAGCCAGTAACAGCTGTGTGCATCAGAACTTAGTGGGTGATGAAGGTGTAGGTTGACAGTAGTGCACGTTAGCAACATTCAGTTAGTTAGTTAGTTAAGCCGGATTAGTAGTTAAGTGTTAAGTTAATTAGCTAAAAATGTGTAGTATATATAGATTGACATTGTAATAGTTGTTTAATCTTGCTAATGCAGTTGAGTGCATTTCCTCTCAAAACCGACCTATCTTTCATCCTCTTCTTCTTCTTCGATATTTTCTAAGAGCTCAAATATCGCGCAACAATGGCGTGATTCATCAGATAAAATACCTTGAGTTAATGTGAAGATCTCCTTATGCAAGTAATATAGTCGTGAGGCATTCACCTTCTCAAAGCGTTCTTTGAGCTCTGGCCAAATGGTTTGGACATTTGACGAGAAAAGGACTCCAGTCACAAGGTCCTTGCTAACATTGCTCATTAGACAGGAAGTCACAATCGCATTGCATCGATCCCACAGCTTAGCCAAATCTGCACCAAAATCACTCTTGCTTGTTGTGACGTCCACGTGACACAGTCTGTTTTTGCCTAACAATGTGATTTTCATCGCTCTACACCAGAGTGAGTAATTCTCCATTCCTGTCAACAACAAGCCCACATTTATTGAGCCAGGTCCATCGGAAGGGTGAAAATATAGTGGATGACTGTGATTGAGAACCACCACACCACCAACTCCACCGCTTGAAGTGCCGCAACTTGAATTTTCTAGGATCGTCATAATCGATGAAGTTGTTGATGCAAATTGAACCGATTTGTGTAATTTCACCTCAATTTCTAAAGAAATCGCCGGAATTAGGGTTGCGAGATATCACAAAATGCTGATTAACACATAAAAGTTAGAAGAAATTGTGCAAATTCTCTCAATTTTCCTTTGAATTGCACGGGAAAATCCCTAGAATTGCACAAGGATCTACTCTGATACCATGTCAAATTTTGTATTCATGAATGTGAGAAGAAGAGAAGAAGAGAAGAAGAGCATGCGAAGAGAAGAGAGAATTGGAAATTCCAGAAGCTTTCCATTCCAAAACTAACTGATACAAAATGAACCTACAGCTGTTTTATACTGATCTCTAACTTCAACTAACAACTAACTCTAGTTACAAATATACTAACTCTAGTTAGGTTAAGTTATTACATCCTTTACACCTCTAACATATAGCCGGATTTTCAACTACACACTTAAACTTTGCGGGAGTCCTATTACCCCTGTGAACTATTTTAAAGTAGAATAAGTATCCCCTTGAGAGATGACGTAGCACAAAAGAATGTTCACTTTCTTAGAGGCGTGTGAAAGCATAAAACTGCCTTAAAAATTTATTAATGTCTGTGTGTTATTTACCATTGTATATTTACAATTAGTTATATTTTATTAATAAAACAATCTCGAACCCATTTAATTTTTTTCAGCTGCTGTAAGGATTCTCACAAGAACTCTGGCGAACTCCTTGCCAGAAAAAATGGAGTCCAACTCACCATTTCCATCTTCCTCCACTTTTATTTTTACCCGTATATCCCCTTTTGCAGCATAAATAACAACCCAATAAAAACTACTAACTTTAAGTAAAAATATGAGATAATGATAATTTGAGAGTACTCCAGAACTTGAGAATATCAAACCACCGGCAACATTTTTGTCTCCGGCGATGATAGTGATTGTAATTTTATTTTTATTTTTGTACTCTGATAAGTTCTCGAGGATTAAAGATATGCCTTTCTTTTACGTTGTACTTTAATTGATTGGCATTATTTGGAATTATGTTTGTATTAATTTAATAAAGTTCTATGATTATGGGAAAAAATGGAGGTGGCGAATGCGATGATAGGTGAAAATAAAAATAGTGAAAGTCAAAATATTTTGTTGGAGGTGGAAATAGATAGTGTCTGGTCAAGCAGGTATGATAACAATAATTATTGAGGTTGTTGATAATGGGGGCGAGAGAAAGAACAGAGAAAGAAATGTGAAGATGGCAATAAACGGAAAAAAAGTTAATCTTAGTAGTAAAAAACTTTAAAGCACGTGTACTCCACCACATAACATAGATATGATTATGATATTTTAAGAGTAAAATTATTCCATTTTAAAATAGTTCGGGGTAATAAGTCCCCCATAAAAGTTAATTATGTAATTAAAAATTCAGCTATAAATTAGAAGGTACTTATTCATTTTCCGTTGTTTCTATTCACTTGGATATGCTTTTTGACTTATAAGAAGCCTCTGTGCTCATATAGTCAACACTCAACGTAGTGGTTAACAGTTACTTCCTTCTTTATATTTAGTTGTTGTTCACTTTTAATATTGCATTCTTCTTAAGAAAAAATAAATAAAATATATATTTTACAGTTTTATTATAATAATGATAATATTTCAAAAAATCTTGGAAAATAAGTAACTGATAATAAGGGTAAAATAATAAAAAAAAAAGATTGGCTTTTTTTTGATTTACTAAAATGGACAAGTAAAAGTAAAAATATATTTTTAATACAATTAACAAGTAAAAATGAGCGCGGGAAGTGTTAAAGTAGACTCCTAATTCTCGAAACTCCTGAATCGACAGCAAATATTTGTTGACCCAATTGTTTTTGCAATTTATTTTAATTTTGATGTTAATCTGACCCACCTTGAAGGTAATAATTGAAATGGTTTTTAAATTTATTTATTTATTTATTTATTACTAGGTGTCTATATTCATTTTGGAACCTGACTAATTCAAATTGACACCCAAATATTTCACTTTGGAAGATAAAACGCTTTCTACCAACTTATTATAAAGCTTTTAAAGCGACCCAAAATTTGTACCTTTATTTTAGAAACTCAAATAAAAGGACAAAAAATTTGGATTTCGAATAGTTGTTCCCAAAAAAAAAAATGATGAGTGATATTATGAATAGGGGTGTCAATTAATATTTAATAACCACTTAAACTGATCGAACCGTACCATACCGTACCAGTTTTCATGTTTCCTTTAAAAAAATCGCAAGTTTTAATATAAATATATATCCGTACCGATAATTAGAGTAAATTTTTTATTTTATGAAAATAAATCGAAAAAATACCGAACCATACCGAATAAATTTAGATGTGAAAAATATATTTACATATTACGTTTAAAAATAACAAAGCATTACATTCTTCCTTGGCCGTGGAATTATGAAATCGGTTACAAGCCAACAAGTAAATTTAAAATCCTAATTCCCAAACCTATTATGCTACTCCTTTTGAAATAAAATTATTTACAACATATTCACTAGCAAGACGCAAGATATTCTAGCAATTATGAGTAGCTAACTACAATGTATTGAATACGTTTCATTTCGTATGATTTTGATTAATCTTTTTGAAGATTTAATTTTCTATAGACTTTATTCTTCAGTCATGGCTTGGTTCATATCTTTCGTGTGATTTATATTTTCTTTGTCTTTGCTTAGTTTCTTTCACACTGCTATAAAATAATTGATGGATCTATACTCTGGCCATCTTTCATGTTTCTTAATTCATCACCCTTTAAACAGTAAAAGTGTCCAGAGAGTTTTGTGAAGTCCTATAAAAGTACACGACTATTACATGACACTAAAAAATAATCGAAATTTAACCGAACTGTACCGATACCGAATATAAACCGACATGATTAAGACGGTTTCAGAAAGTCTAATTTTAATTGTACATAGTAGAATAACCCAAAAAATAATATGGTACAAATTTTATAAAATAACCGGTCGAACCGAACCGAACCGAACCATTGACCCCTAATTATGAACGAGAGTCAGTTAAAAAGATTCTTCAAAACTAAACATTGTTGAATAAGCAGTGATTCATGTTAAATCAATAATTGTATAACATGTGTTTACAACGCTCAATCATAGTAAGTCGTTAACAATGTCTCAAGTCAACGCTAGTGCATGCTGTTCAAATCTATTTTTCTCATTTTTTGCAAACATATCTTTTAGAACTGTCTATTCAGACGATATAATTTAAAATTTTAGTGCACCCGTAACCTTCAATTTATGGATTCATCACTTGTGTTGATCGTTTCTATATTGAAGAACGAATCGAATGTTTATTAATGAAATCATGATTCGCCCCATAATTTTCACTACTAAAAATTCGGAAAAAAAAGACCTTGAAAAACGATGAAAGTTGGTCGCTAAACAGTGCAAAAGCGACCAAAAAACATCCAAAATGGTTTGATCACTTTTTCGTTGGTCCCTTTACCTTAGAGACCAAATATTCCGGGTATCAAAAAAAGCGACCAACTTTGGTCGCTATAATATTTTAATAATATAAATTTAGCGACCAAAGTTGGTCTCTATTTTTAAATTACGTTATTTATTTATTTATTATTATACAAAATATAGCGACCAACTTTGGTCTGTAAAAAAAATATAATATTTAAAATCTAGAAATAGCTACCAAAGTTGGTCGCTTTTTTATAATTTTTTAATTTGTTTAATAAAAAGCGACCACAATTGGTCGCTAATTTCAACAATTTAAAATTTTTTATTACATAAGCGACCAACTTTGGTCGCCAATTTTCAGAAAAAATATTTTTTTAATAAAATAGCGACCAAAGTTGGTCGCTATTCTGGAAATCTGGGTTAGTTAGCGACCAACTTTGGTCGCTATTGCCCATAATTTTTTTTTATTGAATAGCGACCAAAGTTGGTTGCTTTTCTGGGTATTATTTTGGCAGCTACACCACCTGCAAGCATACCAAATCCTATTACAACAACAACAACAACAACAATACAAACTACAACAATACGAACTACAACAACACAACAACAATACGCACTACAACAACACAACAACAACATTAAAACCAATATTAAAACCAAAAAAGTATAAAGTTCAATAGAACTAACACATTAAACTAACAAAACTAAGTTAACACTTATTACAAGCCCATTCGAAAACGGACAAAGTTATATTGTCTAGTTCAAAGTATATAAAAGTACTCAAGGACTGTTTCATTCAACATCATTATCATCATCGTCTGATGAATCTTCATTATCAAGACGGTAATGAGAAGGATCATAGACGAGAATAACGATCACGGGGAGGACGGGAGGAACTAGCACGGGGAGGACGGAAGGAACGCTCACGTTCAAGTTGAGCCTCTGGTGATGACTCGCGAGACCGAGGAATCGGAAAAGCTCCAGAATCTAGGAGAGCTTTGAGCTGAGCTTGCATGCCATGGTACTGAGCTTGCATGCCAACGTACTGGAGCATCTCTAAGCTTTTATCTTCCTTGGCATCTTCAAGCTTGGATGTGAGCTTTGTCACACTCTCCTGCATAGCAGAGAGGCTCTCCCCATGAAGTTGCTCGCCTTGCGAGGAAGTCCCTATTCCTTGCATTCCACAGTGATAGCGATGGAACTTCTTAGTAGGAAGCCCATATAACTTCCCCCATTTTGCACCACCAGCAGCCTCCATCCATATTCTTTCAGCATCCTCGTCCGAAAGTTGGATTGCCTCGCCCGACTCATTAGGTGGCTGACTGCGTATAGATTCCTCCATGTCAGCTGTGAAGCGATCCTATAAGAAAAATTACATTGAATTAGTATTTCAAAATTTATATAAGTGTAAATCAAAATACTTAATGAAAAGTGAAAACTTACATGTACAGTCGAGGCTCGGCCCTCGACCCACCTTTCTTGATCCATCTCTTTCTTTTTCTTGACAATATGAGTCTCCTTGAATAACTCATCTTGCTTCATTGGACGTCCCAACGTGAATGGGAATTCACTCCAACTCGTATAGGGGCATCATAAAGCTTTCTGGTGTCTTTGGTGATTATCCTCGTAGTAATATTACTCGGGATGAACCTGCAATTTAACAAAAAATGAAGAACACATTAATATCTTAGTACAAACTGTACAAAACAATAAACGTAAAAATAACAAATTACTCTTACCCATCACCCTCAGGGACTATGATGATCCTGCCATACTGATCATGATGCACCTCCTCGTCATCATCAACATCATCGTCCGAAACTTGTACATTAGAGGCATGTGTGGAAGGTGTAGGGGGGGGGGTCAGAGCTACTATCTTGCAGGCGAATGCCTGAAATAGATGGTGTCCCTGATGAAGATGGCTGTGATCCCTGTGACTGCGACATAGATGGATCGACCACAAGTGGTTGTGACACTGATGGCTGTGACCCCCGTGGCTGTGACACGGATGGATGTGATTCATGTGGTCGTGAGGCAGCTGGACTGTATGACGGACGTACAGTCCTATGGCCCTGTGATGAATGACCCGGTGTCTGCACAAAGACGCAGGGCTGGTGATGCTGTGGCACCTCATAATAGCCATCGGGTGGAGGATAAGACATAGGCGCATGCATCGGCATCTCTGAAGAGGGTGGAAAAGATGGAGGATTATCTTGTACCCTCCTCTTTCCCTTACTAGCCTTTTGTCGACCCCGAGAACCAGTAGGGTCATCGTTACCTCGACCCTTGCCTGTCATCTGCATAGTATAATAAATATTTAGATTTATTAAAGAAACCAACTTTTTAAAGCTCATCGACGTATTGTTCCTCGTTTGAGAATTCTTCTTCATTACTAGTTTGAGCTTCATCAGTTGATTCTACTTCCTCATTTTCCATAATTGTTACTTCATCTATATCAACTTCTTCCAATATGTGTGCAGGATGTTCCAAATCATTTTCTAAAAGTTCGTCCACTATTTGGTGAACACTGGTGATGTTTTAGACATCAATACCACCCAAGAAGATAGGTTACTTTGTGTGGTACCCAATTTTCGAGTGTTGTCTCAATAGAAGAACCTTGTTCTTCTTGGTGTTCCAACTACTACTGTTGCGGAATAATAAAAAGCAGTAAAGTAAAAACACAGAGATTTTTACGTGGAAAACACCTGGCTCAAAAGGTGAAAAAACCACGACCTACTCCTCAGTAAGATTTTCTCAAACTCTTCACTAAATACTCTGAGCCAAACGGACTTACAAAATAAACTCTTTTGTAATCCTAGGACTAACTCTAATCCCTTTGTAGTAACTAGCCCCTAGCTTATTTCTACACACCTCAAGTTAAATCTAACTTGAACAATATGTACCTATTACAATTGCTTCTATGAAAGCTGAAATATACAATATTAAAACTCCTACTACAATCAACTAGACTCAATAGTCAATTAGATGGAACTGGTTCTTCTAGTTGAACTGTAGCCTTTGGATCACACACTGATTCTGCTAGCAAAATAAATCTGGGAACTTTGCTTTCAGATTTTGATTCACTTCAGCTTTTGTGCGTGTAGAATTCCAGCATAAATACATCAAGTATTTATAGAGTCAGTTGTTGATCTTGTCATCCAATTCTAGTCCTACTCTACCTGGGTGAACATAATTCGTACCAAACTCAACTTCCTTTATTTTGTTACTTTCCTTGCTGAATTCGACTTCAATCTTCTCATCAGTTTGCAACCTTTTCGCATTAGGAGACAATCTCTTGGTTCATTGATATTTCACATTCACAAATATCTCCTATGCATATACGGTTCATGTGCCAGCTATTCAGTTCAAGATGTGTGCTCTGATGGACCTGGTTCAACTGGTCAGCCATTTGTCAATCTTCAAAACTATGCAGTGACATGGGTCAACAAATTTCCCCTTTTCTATGATGACAAACTCCGTGCTTAATCCTATATACACTTCAACCACTTTGTATGGTTTTAAGCATTAATCATAGAGAATCCAGGTTCATTAGGTTATAAATATCACTTTGAAAAAAATATTTTGAAAAAGTTCAGCACATATCTTCCCCTTTTGGCATCATCGAAAAGTTTGCAAAATGATACACTTACCAGATTTATTAATTATTACTCATGGCCATTGAGGCAACTGCAGGTGCAAAGCATGATTAATCAACACAAGAAGCCAATAAATATTAGCTAACTAAGAAATTGAGACAAGTCAATAACTAGAAGAAAGATTCATTGATTAGTAACGATTATCAACACCATATAGAAAAACAAAAACAAACCAACCATGAGCAAAAAAATAGAGTAAAAATAACTGAAACTGAATAACTGGTCTAAAGAGTGGTTTTGGAAGCTCTGGAAAGCCTAAGGATGAGAAGGTGTAGAGGAGGTTGTGGTCTTGGATTGTAGGAGAGAAAGTATCTGCTGAAGAACACCCTCGTTCTTTTCTTTCTCCTTTGCTAATTCAGCCCTAAGAGCATCCCGCTCAGCTTCAACCTCAATCACACGAGACTTCAAACGAAGGATCTCCATATCCTTAATCTCGTTTTCCTGCACCAGAGTTCTAACTTTGCTGTTGACTGGTTGCTTCCTAGATGAACCAGGTTCATCCACAGGAACATTGACATTGTAGTCACATGTAAGCAAAGTTTCCTTCCCAAAATAGTCTTTGGCAGTAGCCATCTCAGCCTTCTTTACTGGAACCCCAAAATGTGCAAGCACTGCTGTCAGAATGAATCCATATGGAATTGCGTGTGCTTTGGTTCCATTCACCACTCTGTCAAAGAGTTGGATGATGAAAGACGGCCAATTTATTTGCTTTCCCCTGTACAAGCATTCCATCAAGGTAAGATCCATATAATTTGGCATGTGCCTTCTTTCGTGTATAGGCAGTAGGAACTTCATGATGAACTCAAAGAGTATCTTGTGCTCTGGCTTCATTTCACTCTTGTAAACCGGCCTGGGTTCAATCTCCTTCTCACTATCACTGAAGAACCTGGTGATGTTGATTGCTGAGGCCATCCCATCTAGACAAGGCCATCTCTGCTTTTTGTAGTCCTCATAGCCCTCAGCTGGTATGTTCAGAATAACACCCAGTTCCTTAACATCAAAGGAAACTTCAATTCCTTTGACCATGGAGGTGACCCTGTCTTCCTTGACAATGGCATTGCCCATGAATTCTACCAACTCAGCTCTTGCCAGCCTGCCTTCCATGCGAAGGACCAGGTCCTTCCAGCTCTGCACGTCCAGAGTTTCCATCAGATATTTCATTCCAGGCTCCTCAAAATCTTTCACCAGCTTACCCTTCAATATTGTTCTTTTTCCAAACATGGTAACTCTGTCAGTCACCTCTCCTATTTCCTTCTCCTCCTCTCCACTCCAGTCTGTATCATCATCCTCAACAATTTTCACTTTCTTTGGCTTGGCCCTGGCCCTCTTAACAGATCTTGTTGGTGTGACGGACATTCTAGCTGAATTCTTTGAAGAAGCCTTAGCCTTTGTGGGTTTTGGTGTCTCAGCCACACCTGGAACATGCTCCTCCTCCTGTTGGACTAGGTCCAACACAGTCTCTTCAATCTCAATAGCCTCAAAGGCTCTCCAACTTTTTCTTTCCCTTTTGTTGCCCTCTTCTTCTTGCTCTCTTTCAGAGCCTTTTCTAATTTCTCTTCTTCATCTCTCACAGTGCTACGAGTAGCTCTTACTTTTGGAGCAGGAACATCAGCAACTTCAAAAGTTTTTCTTTCTTTGAAGGAACTGGGTGAGTTGCCTTCTTGGGCTTCTGACTCCTTCTTCTCTTGGGGTTATAGGACTCCCCCAGTTTCTTCAGCCTTTCAGCCAATGTTTCTTCCCCAGATGAACCAGGTTCATCTGTCCCTTTCTTCAGACTTGCAAGACCTGCTGCAACTTCCTCAACTATGCTTCCCCCTAAATCAGTGACGTTTTCTCCAACAGTTTCAGGAATGGGACCACAAATAACCAGTGTGGTACCATCCTCCCTAGATCCCCTCACATCTCCTTTTACCTCTCTCTCAAGAATTCTTTCTTTTCTACCACTCTTCTGCCTTCCAGGTACTTCAACATCAATAACAGACCCAACCAACACGAATCTTTTATCAGCAGAAGTAAATTCAGAATCGATTTCAAGATTACCTTTTTCAGAACTGGTTGAACCAGGTGCGTCTTCCTCATTAGCTGATTTAAAGGATTCACTGGATGAATCTGACTTAGTACCTTTGTCTTCTTTAATAAGATCCTCCAAGAATTTTTCCCTAGCCCCAGAAGCAACAATTTTTCAGGCAAGAACTTTAACACGACGATTCTTGGGGGCAGGAGTAGGATTTGGAGTGGGTTCAGGAATGGGTGTATTTTCAGGGGTTGATGCATTTTCTGGTGATTTAGAACTGTAAACGGATGAAGAATTGGAGACAGATTCAGAATTTACTCCATCGTAATTACGATTAGGTGAGGAATTAGACGAAGAAGCTAGTGGTGGTGAAGACATTTTATGTATTGCTAGGAAGAAAGGACGAGTTGTAAGTTTTGGATTATGTAGTATGAGTTGAACTTGGTTTGAATTTAGATTTATGAAGAGAGGAGTAATGATTGCCTTTTATAAGATATGGCTATTATAAAACGGGTAAAAAATTTATTCAAGTGGAAGTCTAATAGTTGTAGGAGTGTCATTGATTTGACGGTTGAGAATTCCCTACTTCTAAGCTAATTGAGTATTGATGTGACTCCTTGGAACGAGTTCATTTATGGATTAGTACAATGACTTTGGAATGAGCCAAATACAGATAGAATCCTGCTCATGTGTGACTGTAATTGAATTAAGATATGGAGACGAGTAAGTACCTTGTCAGTAAGATGAATCAACATAGATGAACCAGCTTTATCCTATTAGAAATCTTTAAATTACCTCAATTTACAAAGATAGATAAACAGTATTAGTATCCAGGGAATCATATTAATACATGGCACAAGAGTATGACAATAAAGACATGATGCAAAGCAATTATTAATCTGATTAAGTACCTAATTAAAATTTTCTAGCCAAAAAAAAATTTCATTTATATATATTTTTTCAATCAGGTGATGTTAATCATCCCTAATTCCAGCCTGTTTCTCTCAAAATGCTCCCTACTAAGTGCTTTAGTGAATATATCAACAATTTGATGATCTGTAGCACAAAATTCGATTGAGATCATTCCTTTTTCATAGTTATCCCTTAGGAAATGGTGCCTAACATCTATGTGCTTAGTCTTTTTGTGATGAACCGGGTTCTTCGTCATACTAATAGCACTAGTATTATAAAAAATAGGAATGGATCCCACATCAATACCGAAGTCCATGAGTTGTTGTTTGATCCATAACAACTGGGCACAACATGAGGCTGCAACCACATATTCAGCCTCAGCAGTAGACAAGGCTACTGAATTTTGTTTCTTGGTAGCCCAAGACACAAGGCATGAACCCAAAAAGTGAGCCATACCTGAAGTACTTTTCCTGTCAACCAGGAATCCTGCATAATCATCATCAGCATATCCTACAAGGTTGAAATTACTACCTTTAGGATACCAAAGGCACAAATCAGTGGTGCCTTTCAAATATCTCAAAGTTCTCTTTACTGCTGTGAGGTGGGACTCCTTTGGATTTGCCTGAAATCTAGCACACAATCCCACGCTGAACACAATATCAGGTCTGCTGGAAGTGAGATATAATAGAGACCCAATCATCCCTCTATATAACTTCTGATCAACAGATGAACCATGTTCATCCACATCCAATTTTGTAGCTGTGGCTATGGGAGTGTCTATTTCTTTTGGGTCTTCCATTTTAAACTTCTTGAGCAATTCTTTCACATACTTTT
>ML354359.1:0-10682 GCA_005239505.1 Nicotiana paniculata
TATATTCTTCTCAACAAATTCCCTTGCCACAATTCATATTCAACATAGCCCTTTTTCAATTAAATACTTCTATATTTTCACTAGCACAAATTAATAAAAATTATAGGTGTGTATATTTTTGTAGATACTTTTACTATCATTTTTTTTCTTTCCTACACACACTCCATACATGAAGATTCAATGGATAGTGACTTTTGAATACAATTTTCAGTGCACTAACAGGTCTTTCCATGACTCCATTCAAAAGTTAATCCCATCTCACCTTACTTCTTTTAGCGACTAAGTGCCTTAGGAGGAAAAGGTACAAAAATCTCAATTCAAGAACAAAGTAGGGGTACGGCTTGTAATGTGGGTACCAAAGAAAAGGTCAAACGGCTCAAAGGGGCTAGTAATGGAAATTTTTAGTTTTCATGTGACAAGCACATCCATGATCAAGCAAGAAAATGCCTACGTCATCTCCTAGACTAGCATAACCTACAATTTCGCTTCGATTAACATACGGGGAAAGTTCTAGACTACACAGGATAGCATAGAAAATCACTAAACCTCACTCACACATTGCACATGAATCAATCACACCAGTTTTATTCAACTCTCAAGTCAAGCAAGCACACAAAATTGAGAGAATTAAGCAATATCACACTATGTAGCATACAAATCAAACAACTGAACTAAGGCGTCACAAAATAGGCTATTTATTTTTACTCAGGCATCGCATGTCAAACCAAATATAAGGGAAAGCAGAATGTATGTCATAACCTAATATGCCGGCATCAAACATGTCAAAGGGTATCTCAGAGTTACTCAGCTTCTTCCTACTACTCAAAAATAAATAAAAATTTAAAGTACCCGATTCAAGCTACACCCTTGAAAAAGAACCGGTGCCCAAAGAAAAACCAAGGGGTACTCCCTATCTATCCTAAAAAAAAAAATCTTTTTGGAATTTTTTTTTTAATCAGACTTTATCCCTCAAGAAAATTGTCCAACAGATCCATCGTTGGGAAAAGTCCGAGATTTTTCTAAAAAATAATAATTTTATACAATTACACCTCAGAAAGTATTTTCCCCACCCCACACTTATGTTATGCATAGNAATTGCGTCCCCAATTTTGCATCAATATTTCTGTCACGTTCATGGGATGGTGGTGGAAAAATGAAGGAACCAAACAATAGGTATCGCATCTTGCACTTCTTGGCCCTTAGGTGAGGGATGTCATTTTGTCTCCTTGGCATCACAAATTTCATAATATAAACACTTTGTTCCTCATCCATTGAATCCTCTATATGCTCGACTGGAACAATTCTCATGTCACCAACCAAACACAATGTTAAAAAGTGTTTAGAGTGAGGTCCAATAAGCTCCAACTCAAAAACTGCATTATTTTTTACATCCTCTATTTTATACTCTTCATCAACCTTGACATCATTAATAATTTGGCCGAATATTTAGATTTCCTCTTTCCACTCCACAAGCTGGCCAGTATCCACAAATATTGATGGTAGGGTATCAGACACCTCAACCTTTTTATTCAAGTGAGCCTGCAGGTCATGGATTGCCAAATTGGTCTATCTCTTGCCTGAGCTCAATTCTTCCTTCTATCAGTTACTCTTTCATATTTGAAATACTATCACGAAGAAACTCATGAAATTTTATTATTTGAGTTTGTTCCTCTAGCCAAGATTGGCTCATTATATCTGCTTCTTCAAAATTATCTTCTGGTGGGAACTCGCTCTCTTCGTCGAGTTGAGGTTCTTCTTGGAAATTGGCCATTAATTCATCCACTCTAGCCTGAAGTCTTTTGATAGCTAAGGCGTCAAGAAATTGTTGCTCAGCTATCATGTTCTGTTGCTCCGCTGCTTGTCTCATCAAGTCCATAATCCGATCCACGCTTTCCATATTCTCCACTTCCTTGCTCCTATAAATCTCATTAATATTATTAGAAATATTACAATAAAAGCTCTGATAAGGATAATAAGAATTAGGACAACCATCCCAATGGCCACCTTGACAACCACACACATTAGAAAAATTTCACACATTAGGTTGAGATGGACAATATTTCCACATGTGTGGTCCTCCACAATATGGACAAGGATCGTCATAATAAGAATAACCACTATTCGACCAATTATCATTCCAAGATGCCATGTCAATAAAGATAATAAAATATTAAATTAAGATACAAATAAAAAATATAAAAAATAAAAACTTAAATAGACAAAAGTAAAAATTCAATCTAGTAGAATAATTAATTTCTAAGTCCCCGGCAACGGCGCCAAAAACATGTTGGTCCCAAACGCACACCCAAGTATACGTGGTCGACAAGTAATATAGGATTATAAGTCCAGATATCGTACCCACAGAGACTTGTGATTAACTATCAACTAAATTAAACCCAAAAAATTAATCTATTCAAGCGAATACTAAAGTATGAATATTTAACTAAAATTAATCTAGAATAGTAAACTATGAAATTAAAGAAACAATTGGCGAAATTTTAGAGACGAATTCAATGAGATCCGATATTCTAGAGCTATGAAATTAAAGGAAGAGAAGAGAAAAAAAACTAGGTAGAAGCCTCCTTCAAGCGTGGTGTACGTTCCTCCACGTGAATTCCCCTTTAAAATATGTTAGAGTCCCTAAAAAATAAGTTTAGACTTGCTTTTATACGTGCTGGATAGGTTTAGGGCCGAAAAAACCGTGTCCCGGGCAAAATACGACAAACAACTCGTCACCGGCGCTCTGGATAGCGCCGGGCACCCACCAGGGCGCTGCCCCAGTTTCCATTCTGCCTCCAGCACCATAGGTGGCGCCCAGCCCTGCCTGTGGCGCCCAAAATCGCCAACTTGCTCGATTTTTGCATTTTCGTCCGTTTTGGCTCTAATTTCGCGCGTTTCAACCCCGATTGATCCCGAATCATTCCTAAACATAAAAACACTTCAAATTAATATAAGTCATCATATTTAGCATCTAAAACTCACGAAACAAAAGTAAAATACGAGGCGATATACATAGAAATATATACATTTTAAGCTAAAGATCAATAATCATTAAAGGTCTGGGACGTAAATTCACCGGCATTATCAAGACGAAGTGTCTTAATTGCATAATCTGAAAACTGTGATCTTAATCTTATTAATTGAGCTAGTAACTTCGCAAAGGCCAAATTGCGTGTTGATAACAAGTACACATGTGACCATCTTGTAGATGCATCTATTAAAATCATATAATATCTGAATGGTCCACATGGAGGGTGCATGAGCCCACATATATCACCATGTATACGTTCCAAAAACGCAGGAGATTCAACTGCAACTTTAATTACTGATGGTCTAATAATCAGTTTTTCTTGAGAACATCAACACAAGAGAATTCTTTAGTTTGAAGAATCTTCTGGTTCTTCAATGAATGACCATGTGAATTCTCAATTATTTTGCGCATCATATTATAACCGGGATGGCCCAATCGGTCATGCAAAATTATAAAATCATTAGTAAACTTCTTGTTTACTTACTATGACATGTGATTCAACTAAACTAATATTAGTGTATAATCCGGAGGAAAATGGGGGAAGTTTTTCAAGCACATATTTCTTTTCCGCTTTTATTGTAGTAATATAAAGTTAGTCAACCTTTCCTTCATTTGTGGTCTCAATATGATAGCCATTTTGACTAATATATTTAAAATTTAACAAGTTTCTTTGAGACCTACTACAATATAATGCTTCATTAACAGCCAATATAGTTCCTCCTGGTAGTAATACAGTCACTCTTCCAGAGCCCTCAATTAATTTTGTACTACCAGATATTGTAATTATATTGGCTTCTTTCATGATTAAATAAGAGAAATATCTCTTATCTTTTAATATGGCGTGCGTCGTAGCACTATCCAGAAGACATATTTCTTCTTTATTATTCATACGGCCAACTGAAGACTCGGAAGTTTTCACATTCTTTAAGAAGGAAAAAAATACATCATAAGTAATATTGAAAATTTTAAGAACAAAAGAAACTACATTTATGAAATTAAATACCAACAACATAAAAAAAATTATTTGAATATGAACTTCATAAAAAGAAATACATTTATTCTTATAAATTTATTTTCAATAATAAGTCTTCAGTTATGATGCTCAAAGAAGTCTCCAACTTCTAAATGAGTAATATCTGAAAGACCTGCAAAAATATCATCTTTATAGGCAAGGTTTGCTTCAACTTTATCATGGTTATTCATAGGGCCCACATCATCATCATTTTGAAAGGTGAAGTTTGTCTCAACCTTACTTTGTTTTCCTTTTATGGAGGCTTGATAAAGTTTGAAAAAAAGTTCAGGCGTACAATAAATTTGTGCCCGATGATTTTTCATACCATATCGGTAGACATTATTACCTTTGCCTTTTGAAGGATTATTCTGAGAACCCTTATTGTTCTATTGTTTATAACGACCACCAGCATGACGATTATCATTTCGTCCCTTTCCATGCCCACATATATTTATACGACCATGATAATTATTTTGTCTTCTTTCAGACATTTGATTTATCGCTATCACATTCGCTTCTGGGAATGGAGATGATCCGGTACTGGGGTGGACTTTGCGATTTTTCCTTAAAATCATTTTCACACTGCTATTATTATTATCAATATGAGCCATTGGGACCTGAACCCAATGTCTTACTCATTTGAGACGTGTTAGGCCATAATATGATGGGACCTGAACCCAACATCTTATCATCATGGTGCACCAGGACTTGAACTTGGTGTTTTACCCTCATGGTGCAATGGGACTTGAACCCATCATCTTATGCTCATATAATATTTTTCACAAATTATCTCATTCTTTTTAGAGAATGAAACATAATTTTAGATCGCCACAAATTCAAATTTTGATAAATTTAATATAGTATAAAATTATCTTACATAATAGTAGAATTAATCTACATGATAAAAAAAATTATAACAAGTAGTATGCCTAAAAAATTTTAGGTATAAATATACACATGTCATGAAGACATATTAATAGTAGTGAATCATTAGAACAATAAAGAGATATTATAGTCGTTCCGTGCAAATTCACCAATTACTTTCAACACACTGATTCATATGTAATATAACTAGTAGTTCCGTTCGATCTTCCACATATTACTAATATTTTCCATCGTCCAAACTTACGTAAATATAAATATCGAAGATTCAATAACTAATACCTTTTGGAATTAAGCAAAGCAGGATGTTATTACTAATATTTGAATGTAAAATTAATTTGTCTAATCATTATAATTCAATTTAATACTCGTCTATTTATGTATAGGTTTAAATTTTTTCGTAGATTATATAATAAAATAACAATTTAACCGAAGCTTATTATTTCTATACCAAGGCAATTATTATAATCATACTCAAAATAAGTTATGCATATGGTAACTAAATTGCAAGTTAAAGAAGATCCTAATAGAAACGTTATAAACATAAGAATATATACCTGGATGGAAAAAGAAATTAACTACCTCTTTTTTGAATAAGATAAAATTCGAATGAAGCAGATAACCTCAACTGGTTAGAACTTCGTGTTGATAATGTATTAAGAAATGAAAGCAAAATAGAACAATACACTAATTGAGACAAAATAAATATGAAGGATAATGATTTTGTTATTTCTTTTCTTGGTATATCTTTCATAGGGTCAAAAGTTCCCTATTTATAAAGTATAAATTCATTCACTAGTTATAAGTTAATGTACTTCTTAATTGAGTACATAAGTACAAAGTAGGTTAAATGGACAGACAAATGCATTCATCTCACTCACATGCATTCATCTTATTTATAACAGTTTTTGCTATGAAATAATGCCATAAAAATTTGATTTTAGTAGCGAAAGATATGACCATCAAAATCAGTATGTATGTTACACTTAAAGGTAACTTTTTAAATTTTTATTTATCTTTTTCTATTCCTAAAAAGAGTGAACTTATTCTAGTCATGTTCTGATTTTTGTTATTAATCTGTATTGCTGTAAAATAAAACAATAATAATTTTTGAAAAATACAGAAACAATAAGAAACCTCACTAGCGCGGGCTCTAGCGTGGGATTAGCGCGGCCGCGCTAGTGGAATATACTAGGGACATTGAGAAACCTGACTAGCGCGACCACTGGAACGTGCTGAGCGCGGGCGCACTAGTCCAGACGTCCTAGTTTAGGCTATGAAAAATAATATAAGAATATATCGAGCCCACTGAATACACAATGTGTCCTTAAGAAAATTATTCCCCTCAAGTACCCGAGGTGTTGGAATATATCCTCCCAGGANGATATTGCGGGAAATTTAAAAAAATAGATTTAAATTAATCCGGGAAAGAAAACGGGTCGGACCGAACCGGGTCGCAGGTCATTCCAGATTTGAAACTTTTCCATTAATTAAATTAATTAATTAAGTAATTTGAAAATAATTTTGTCCAAAAAGATTAATCAATCAATCTATGACCAAATCCGAATCCGAACGAATCTGAAGCCGAAGCCGAGCCGAGAGAGCGAGCGAGCGAGCGACGGCGCGAGGCTTGCCTTCTTCTCAACTCTTTAAGAGCTAGAAGAAGAGTTTCTCTATATATTCGCATAGATTTTCTTTCCTTCTTCCAATGAGGGACAAAGTGCACTAATTCAAAATTTCACTTCCCTCCATTTCTTTTTCCACCATTTTCCATTCACTCTCTTTAAGCTACACCAAGCTTAAAATTAAGCTAGACTAAGCTTAAAGACCAACAATCCTCCACATGAATGGGAAATGGATATAAAATAAAGGAATGCACGGACGTGTGTGTGCTTTACATGCAAGAATTAATTGCATCTGGATAAGTAAGTGTCACGACCCATTTTCGGAGTCGTGATGGAGCCTGTCATGGAACCAGGCAAGCCAATCATTTGTTCTAACTAAATTACAATTACCAATATAATATCCTTTTCAACAAGTCTGAAATCAATAATAGTAATAATAAATCAAATTTTGGGGAAACCAGTTTATGAAATTCAAAACCCAAATCCTACTAATCTCGGATCCAGTGTCACACATTCATGAGTTGCTAGTACTTAATACAATCAAAAGAAATTTCTAGTACTTAATACAATCAAAAGAAATGACCAACATAGTCTAAAAATAAATACGACAGGTAGAAAGGAAAGAGAAGACGAGATCACGGTCGCCAGCTTCTACCTCGTCAACTCTGATGAAATTGCTGCTGCTCACTGACCCGAGCTGAATTCCGCTGTACCTACATCTGCACATAAGGTGCATGGGTTAACATGAGTACACCAACCCAGTAGTAACAAAATCAAACTACGGGCTGAGAGGTGGTAACGGACTAAACCTCCGATAATTCAAACAACAATATATAACTTGGACATGACAGTAATATATCAGAAAATAAACACGATGCATCAATATATGTCTGTAACTCTGCATACTAGCATGAACTCATATGGAATCAAGAATGATGTGTACTCATTAATCAAGCTCTCATAAGGTGGTCCACTCAGTACTAGAATACGGCCTCCCGGCCCAGGAAAGTCCATCCCGGATATTACATAAACACAAGTGACACATTCACCAAGTACTGAGGAAAAAGGTCGATCCAGCCCCCACGGAGAAGATCCATTTCCGGAACATAATAACCACGGAGAAAATCCATCTCCGTAACATAATGCTCGGACAAATCCATGTCCAGGGAGATCCATCCCTCAATATTTGTGCGCTCACTGGGGTGTAGAGACTATGGAAGGGCTCCTTTCAGCCCAAGCGCTATATCAAGCCAACGAAGGCATGATTTCAGGATCGCTGCGGTGTGCAGTCCAACCTCACAACTGTCTCAAAATCAGGCCTCAAGCCTCACTCAGTCAGTACCTTCCAGTCTCACTCACAATGCTCTAACATATGAAACCAGCCCAAACCAATGATAAGATAGAATAAACTAGAAACTTATGAGACTGAGGCATGAAACATATACTATAACAGGACTGAGTACATGAAAGCATTAAACATGAATATAGACAGCAATAATCGACCATTCCGGTCTGAACACATCGGCGTGAAGCCTTAACATTTATACTTAGCATGATTTCTATTGCGTTCAAGGTAAATACCACTTTCACAGTACAATTATCAACCTGAGGTAACCATTAGACAGTGCCATGGGATGAGCCATGCTACAAATATTCGGTAAACGCCCGCATGCCCGTCACTTGGCAAGTGCGTCACCTTAATTAACATCAAATATCAAATGGTTTGGGGTTTCGAACCCTCAGTTCCAAGTTTGGAAAAGTTACTTACCTCAAAACCGGCTAATACACTACTCCTCAGTGCCCTTGCATCTAAATTCGGCCTCCGAGTGCTCCAAATCTAGCAACAATCAGATGTATATCATTATAATATGCTAAGGATCTAATCCCAATCAAAATGTATCAAAAATACTCAAAAATCCCGACATTGGTCAAACCCGACCCCCGGGACCAAGTCCCGAAACTCAAAATTTTGTATACAGAACTGTTCTTCATCATCTCACGAGTCTGTACATATAAAGAACACTAAATTCGGAGTCCAAATGACCCCTCAAATCCCCATTTTAAAGACTCTTAATCTCAAGCCCTAATTACCCAATTTACACTGATTTATCCTTAATTTTCACCATAAATCCGACCTTTAATCACATATAAACGAGTTCAGAGTCCAAAATTCTTACCTTGGTGAAGAACTATCAAATCCCCTCTTCAAAACCCTTCCAAAAGCTTCAAACCCGGATGAAATATTGAGAAAATGGCTAAAATTCGCGAAGGCACATTTTTATACTTTCTGTCCAGTGGGTCCGCACCTGCAACCACTTACTCGCACCTGCAGAACCGCACCTGCGGATCCCAGGTATGCACCTGCGGAAAATCCCAAGGATCCTAACTTCCGCGCCTGCAGCCTCGCAGGTGCGGCAATTACCTCGCACCTGCGGAAATCCCCTCACTTAGCCAACTTCCGCACCTGCGGTGCCACGTCCTCTCTTGCAGAACCGCACCTGCGGCTCCCCATCCGTAGGTGCGAAACCACCAGCAACAGAACATCAGCAGTGACAAAACCATTCCAAACTCCCCGTAAACCATCCCGAGCCCCTCGGGACCCCAACCAAACATACCAACGCATCATATATGATCATTCAAGCTCAGTCGAGCCTCCGAAACATCAAACACAACATCAAAACCCCAAAAACACATTGAATTCAAGCCTATGAACTTTGAATTTTCTAAATTCCACCAACGATGCCAAAACTACCCAAAATAACTCCGATTGACCTGAGTTTTTGCAGACATATCCAAAATGACATTACGAACCTATTTCAACTGTCGGAATTTCATTCCGACCCCGATAGCCTATTTTCCACTGCCATCCGGAAATCGCCAAAAACTAACTTTCGCCAATTCAAGCCTAATTCTACACCGGAAATCACAAAAATATTCCGAACACCCTCCTAAGTCCCAAATCACCTAAAGAAGCTATCCGAGCCATAAAATCTGCATTCCGAGGTTGTTTCCCAATAAGTCAACTCTTAGTTGACTTTTTCATTAATAGGCTATCTTTAAAGGCTACATGACTGAACTCTCACTATAACCCCTTCGATTTCAAACCTATCGACTCTAACACATCAATAACAGAATAACCAACCTATGACAAGTCAATAACAGCAATTATAATGCAGGTTCTACGTAATGACGGACCGGGTCGTTACATTCTCCCCATCTTAAACAAACGTTCATCCTCGAACGGTTCTAGAAACATACCTGGAGTCTCAAACAAGTGAGGATATATGCTCCGCATTTCCCGCTCGGTCTCCCAAGTAGCCTCCTCCACTGGATGACCTCTCCACTGCACCTTCACTGAAGCTATCTCTTTTGACCTCAACTTTCTGACCTCGCGAGCCAAAATTGCCACTGGCTCTACCTCACAAGACATATCTTCCTCGAGCTGAACTGTGCTGAAGTCTAACACATGAGATAGGTCACCAACATATTTTCTGAGCATCGACACATGAAATACTGGATGAACACTCGATAGACTGGGTGGCAAGGCAAGTCTATAAGCCACATCTCCAACCTTCTGAAGCACCTCGAAAGGACCAATAAACCGCGAACTTAGCTTTCCTCTCTTCCTGAACCTCATAACAGCCTTCATGGGTGATACCTTCAGCAGTACCTTATCCCCTTCCATAAAAGACACATCCCAAACCTTCTGGTCCGCATAACTCTTCTGTCTAGACTGCTGTTGGTTGATTTCCCAATGCACACGCAAGTGTACGTGGTCGACAAGTAATATAGGAATTGAAGTCCAGATATCGTACCCACAGGGACTTGTGATTTAACTATCCACTAAACTNCTGGATGAACACTCGATAGACTGGGTGGCAAGGCAAGTCTATAAGCCACATCTCCAACCTTCTGAAGCACCTCGAAAGGACCAATAAACCGCGAACTTAGCTTTCCTCTCTTCCTGAACCTCATAACAGCCTTCATGGGTGATACCTTCAGCAGTACCTTATCCCCTTCCATAAAAGACACATCCCAAACCTTCTGGTCCGCATAACTCTTCTGTCTAGACTGCTGTTGGTTGATTTCCCAATGCACACGCAAGTGTACGTGGTCGACAAGTAATATAGGA
>MDKI01219445.1:0-39151 GCA_005239505.1 Nicotiana paniculata
TATATATATATATATAAAACAATGTCAAGGTTTTTAAACTTACGGGGTGTAACATCCTCGTATGCTGAACACTCCCCATGGGGTGGGAAATCTGATAACCTGGTACAAGCTGGAGGGGATGGCCTTCATGGCGTGTATCCAAGGTCGACCTATTATGCATTATACGTCGTGTCCTGATCCATGATGTGGAATATGTTTCCAGAGTGACACGGCCAGCCAGGACTGGGAGTGTGATTTCTCCAGATGTTTGTTCAACGGCATTGTTAAAATTGGTTAGCATGATGCAGCGTGGCACTATCTTATCCTCGAGTTTCATCTGTGCAAGTACTCGAGGGTGGATAATGCATGCGCCACTCCCATCGTCCACCATAATGTGCTCAAATTTTTATCTAATATTCGTAAAGTGATAACAAGGGCATCATAGTGAGGGAAAACCAAACCGTGGGTATCTGACTTATCAAAGATGATACTTTCTTCGAGTTCGTTGGACCGTTCTTGAGTGATTGACCGTTTGCGTTTGTGGGTTATGGTGAACTTTACACTATTGATCGATGCGGCGTTGCCGCCTCCGATGATCTTTTGAATGGTGCGAGTTGGTGAAGGTGGTTTTGGCGACCCCTGGTGTTTTCACATCCTCGGGCGAAGTTGGCCCTTCCTCGGACACTCAGAAGCTCTTTCAAGTGTCTGTGGTGAAGCATATTCATGACCTCCTGCCTTAGAGTGATGCAGTTCTCGGTTTTATGACCTCATTCCTAGTGGAATTTGCAGAGGGCGTTTGACTTCCTGGTGCTCGGGTCGGACCTCATCTTTTGTGGCCACTTCACTTTTGGGCCAAGCTTCTCCAATGCGTAGACTATCTCTAAAGGTGAGACACAAAAATTGTGAGCAGATAGTAAAGGGGGAATACCTATCTCGCTTTAGTGAGTCCTTGTCCTTGGCCTAGATGGACCCTCTTCGTGACGGGAGGGCGGCATGATGGCGCCCCTGATGTATGGCTGATGCCTTTCTCGGTAGGGTCGTGGAACTGCTAGATCCATTCTGGCATCGTTTCTTCGGTCTCTCCTAAACTCGACCCATACTGAGGTCAACCGTTAGAGAAGAAACAGTACGAACATAAGTGTTTTTCAGAATCCATCAATATGTAAAATATAGTTTTGGTTTTTTAAACCAGTCTTTAATTATGATTGTTGAAACTATTATAATTCTTAAATTGGTATATATAAAAAATTAATGTCTAAAATGATTTTTTTTTACCCCCAAAATCGGATAACAATTGAATTTGAAAGTGAATTTAAGGATACGCGGATTTATTCGATACAAAGTATTAAATAAAGACAAATCAAGATAAAGTAGGCCCAAACCACACGAGGAAGATGAATCAAGCCTTAGTGAGATATTTTCCCTCGATCCCGGTTCGTAGCAACAAGCAATAATGAATGAAAAGCAAAAGAGCTGATAAAAGAGAAAATAATGATATATTTTCTTGGAATACGTGTTATAGTATCCGTGATGAATTATCAGACCCCCTTTATATAGTAGGGGAGTACTACTTTAGGTACAACTCTATAAAAGGTAAAAAGTCTCCTGATTTACTGATAACCGACCCTTTATCGATATGTGCCGAGATCCCCGTCGTAATATTAGGCCGGTCATTGATATTATGGACTTCTATTGGCCGAGCTTGGTTGCCCGGTAGTATTCTTCGAATTCATTCAAAGTTAGGACCAATTTCAAACCGAGACCCCGAAATTCTTGAATTAGGGTGTCATGCCCCCTAATTCTGACTCAATGAGACTGACCCCTCGACTTTGGTCCCACATATCATATCTCGAACTAGGCTTATTTTGTTGGAGACTGGGATGTACCACGAGGCAGGTTTTAGCCGTATACAGAAAGTACCCTCGTTTTTCAGAGAGCAAAACGACAAGAAACAACTTAAGCTTCCGATTTATACTATGGCGCATCATGACAGAAACGACAAACAGTCGAAATGTCTCGTCAGTCAAGTCATAATGGCATTAAATGCATGTCAGTCGTTGGTCGGTCGTCCCTGGATGCGAATCGCTGTTGAACTACTATAAACACCCCTTCCTTTGCTTATTTAAACTTTAAATTCAAACCTTCTACCCTCGTACCTTTAAGATTTTAATACTCTATAGCATTTTTACCCTGGTTATTCAAGTACCTCTACAAGAATTTTTACCCATCTTTATCTAAATCAAACAAGTCTAATCATTTGATCTTCCTTTATTTCTTCACCTTTCTCAGACTTCCCTTCATTTTTTAAAGAAATGGCAAAGACTTCCAAAACTGTTCCATAAAAAGAAGCTCCTTCTACTTCGCAACTGGTTACTGAGGCCGAGGAGACCGTTTCACATGCTGCCGTTGATTAACCAGCACATGTACCCCCTTTGAAAATGTTCCTCGGGGGGTGCTCGGTCAATGTTGATTTCAAGGTCGAAAAGATTTCCTCCGTACAAGGACGGTGTGAGGAGTTCTCGAGATACATTTGCTCGATCATCGAAGATATCCTCCCCATGATCTGAAAAGACTGCAACAAGGCCAATAAAGGTATAGTGGTCCCTGACCCTGATGAAGCCATTACCACCCATGTCGAGGGATACCTAAGTGTTTACACTTATCCCTTTACATTGCGCCTGGTGGATTCGATCATTTTGGGTTTATGTAGAAGGTACAACGTGTGCCTAGGCCAGATTCACCCATCCCTCTATAGGATCGTGATCCTTCTCCGGTTCTTTGTGAACAAAATCGATGGGCGATCGTTCACTATCGTCCATCTTCTATGCTTATACAGTAACCGAATCTTTTGGGGAGGACTGATAAAGCTTGTGCATCGGGCCTGTAAAGCCCTTTTCTCAAGTATTAATGAGGACAGGGGTCAGGGCTGGCAAGGCCGTTTTGTCCGAGTGAGGACTTAAGAATTAATCCCAACCGAGTGCAGGTCGTTCCCCGATAAATGAAATACCTCACATAAGTATAATTTACTTTCGAATGTCTATTTTAAACTTACTTCTTTTTTTTCTTACCGGTGCTTTGTGGTGGTGCAGCCGTCGCTCGGGTCCCAAACGCTATCCCTCAACTCAAGGAGTGAGTTGAGGGTATTGTATCATAGATGCCCTTTTCTGAGCGCTCGTGGCTCAAGCTCTCAAAGGGCGGTTGGGAGGACCGTTCCCCCATGGTGAGACTTCTTTCCCAAGTAGGTAGTACTAGGATTCTTCTTTCAACATTAAGCCTTTACTCTTTTTACTTCTTTTTGCAGGTTTATAGAAAGATGTCGAACTGAGTCCTCCATCTGGTGGCGAGGACTTAACTACCGATTCCCCTGCTCCGAGACAGGCTAAAGAGAAGAAAAGAAAAAGGGATCTGAGTTCCCAGAGCTTGGAGAAAAAGAAAACAAGAAGAAGGCTGGTGTGCAAGTCAAAAGAAAGCACCAGCGCCTGAGTACCAGCTTCGGATTTGCTCTATCGACTGAAAGACAAATCCAAAGAAGAAGAAACTTTTGTTCTGGTGGCCCGTGTGTCGTTGCAGCTCGAAAGGCAAGGGGGATTTGAACCAGAGAACTACGTGGCCGATCTGCCTCAAGATAAGGAGGTCAATGAGGAGACCGAGGCTTCCCAGGATGCGGGCAATGCCCCTAAGGAGGCACTCAGTGTAATAGACACCACTGAGTCGCCCTCTTATACCGAGTCCATATGCAACGAGGCCCAAGTGATGAAATAGTGCCCGAACAAGGAGGCCCATGGAGCGGATGACCACCTCCGCGACGTTTTTGATGGAGCGGATTCTACCGCCACAGAGGACGTCACTGGATTAGGTGACATAGAGGTACCGAGGAAGAGTCCTTTCTCAGAGATATGTGGGCCTAACTCGATCCTGAAACTGATCAACCGGCTCCCTTCCCCGAGTGTGAATCTTGACCGGATGCGGTCCATTCTCATCACCATTCTAGAGGGTGCCTGGGTTCTTTCCATCCCCATAGGAGTGGCCAGTTATCTCAAGTGCCTGGTGAACAAAGAGGACCAGGACAAGATGAACGAGGTGGACTCGTCGTGCTTGTTTAATGAAGCATAACAGGCGCTGAACCAGGTAACTCTTGATAATTCTTGAAGATTCCAATTTTTCTTCTCACATGTGAACTAGTTTTTGGTAATTCTAATGTATTTCCTCGTATTTGTAGGCTTCGGTGCTCCACCATGAGACCTTCTTCTAGTACTGGGAAGAATTGAGCCAATATGATGTTGAAGCTAAAGAGCTAGCTGAGAAAATAAACATGTATAAACTTCTTAACGAGCAACATGAGGGTGAGATCAAGAGCCTCCGAGACAAGTTAGACGCAGCTCTGAAAGAACATGCCCGCCTGTTAGAGCGGGTAAATATTTTTGAAGTTAGTGATGATGAACTAGACAAGATGTATAATGATCAGACTTCGTAGGTCCAACAGAAGCTCGATTTGATCGACCAACTCCGGGCCGAGATGAATGTGATCAAAGTCGAGACTGAAGGGTGGAAGAGCAAGATGGATCGCCAGGCTTCGAAGAAAGAAACAACCCGGGAGAAGTTGGCCTCGGTAGAGGCACAGTCCCAAAAAGTTGAGAAACTTCAATCTCAATCAGCTCGGCTGTTGCCGATCGGGAGTCTCTCGCGAAGGAGTTTAAGGCGGTCAAATTGGTGGCTGAAATTACCAAGGCCGACGCCAATGAGATGCCGAGGTAGCCCAGGACCGTATAAAATACATGGTTTAATATGTGAAGTGACAGTCCCAAATGGAGGCCCTCTAAGAGGTTCATGCTTGGGGTTTTGATTTTTCGGTCGAGATCGAAAGTGAGAAGGGGCTCAAGGATGAGTCCAAGAAGTTGGCGTATTTCGAGGATAAAGAAGACTCTGACGGTTCGGGCGCATATGAGGATGGGGGAGATTCGGATGGTCCTGAGGATGAGGCGAGCTCCGGTGGTGACCAATCCGTTTAAATGCCTTGTAGTTTTTCCTTGTTTTTGTACTTTTTTTTCGAAGTCGTTTGGCTTTTTAAAAATTTTCTTTGTTTTTGCACCTTTGTACTTTTTGTTGAGGCCGTTTGGCCTTTGTAAAAAAATTTCATATATATATAAGGATCTTTTTCCCTACGACAAATTTTAAGATTTCTTCCTTTAACTTTTTTCTTTATGATTGTGAAGAATGCCTTAGCACGTAATAATTAGGCCTTGTCCGGAGGTTCGAATAGGCCTTGCTTTCGGTTTTGTTCAAGACTAGTAGGGGCTTGTCCGGAGGTTCGAACTGAGCCGAGACTATTCGATCATAAAGTTTCTTTCCTTGCTAAAGCCATTATCTGAGGGTGATTCCCTCCAATGTTCGAGGTCGATCATAGAGAAGCTTCAAATACTGTTGTCATGATCTTCGACACCGGTTTGTAGACGATTTTCAATTCTAAGTTAGCACGATTTACTGTTGCCTCGTTAAAAATCTTGCCAGAAAACCTATTTGGGACAATGTTCAAGGGAAAAAGAGTGACGCGTGCTTTCAGGCCTAAAAATATCATTCTTTGACAGCTACCTGCAAGCGTTAGTCCAAAATTTAAATAAATAAATAAAGTAAACGGGGTTTTACCTCAGCAGTAGTATCGCTTCAAGTGAGTTATGCTCTACTTTTTCGGTAGTCGCTCACCTTTCATTGTTCCGAGTTTGTACGATCCTTTTCCGGTGATCTCAATAATTTGATATGGACCTTCCCAGTTCGGGTCGAGCTTCCCTTCGTTTGGGTTCCGGGTGCTTAGTGTGAACTTCCTTAACACTTAGTCCCCGACATTGAAGTGTTGAAGATTGTCCCTTAAATTGTAATACCTCTCATTTTTCGGGTGGCCAATCGGACAAGCGCAGCTTTGCGCCTTTCATCTAATAGCTCTAGGATCGTATTCATGGCCTCGTCGTTTGATTCTTTGGCCGCATATCGGAACCTGAGACTCAGTTCTCCGACCGACTCTATTTGACATATCCGGTCATGTTGCAGCATAGTCATCTATACCGGCACCCCAGATTCCCCCCGCAGTCTAAGAAACCTTGAAGAAGATCCTGGATAATCAGAACACTATTATGGCTACTTTGGTACAACATGGATCCGTGATTGAAGAGTTGGCCAAGGAAGTGAAGAAGATGCGGAAGTCACAGGCTTCAAAGAAGTCAGTGGATAAGCTCCGGAGACAGGTCACCAAGCTAGCAGCAGCTGGGATATTTCATTTGACATTCTCATTGTCCCGCACCACCTAGGCCCAGATCCCACAGCGCCTACAGCAGCAGCTGGCCAGTTTGAGGAGCCAGACCTTGTTGTTGCCACTGTCTAGGCAGTCCGTCAGATGTTCACCAACTCAGCCACTCCCAAACTTGAAGATTTTTTTTGGTAACAATATATTTATATTTCCATGAACAAAATTTTACAGAATCAAAGAATACCCGAAGAACAATAGCTTGGACATTTTAGTCCCAAGCTTACTGAAACTCAACTCTGCAAAAAATACTCTATTTCTCTGTACTGCCTCTTATGGATAGAAATTTAGTGAATGTATACATTTATCTAGTCTACGAATTCTACGTGCTCTCACATGTAATTCTCTTATCACTTGCCTTGTCACTTGATCCGCAATTCTTCTTTGAGACTTGAAGATCCTTGCATTTCATTCTTGCCACAGATGGTATACTCCCCCAGCTAGTGTCATTCGATACAACTCTTGTTCAGCTGTTTTTCCTTTTTCATTTTCCAGTGCCCATGTTACTTCATGCTGCCAATTACTCACCTCCCTCTGAATTCCTAGCCAGAATAATAGCTTGGACCACACTTGTTTGGCATATTCACATTCAAATAGTGTGTTATCAATATCTTCATTCTCTTTTGAGCACAGAACAAATTCCATGTCCTTTATATATATGCCCAACATGCAATCCTCTCTTTTATTTGTAATCTCCTGTAAAGTGCCAAAAATAGGATGAATAGCCATTTAGGTAATCCTGCATTATTGCATACCAATCTTATCCATGGGGTTTTCTGAAATTCTCCACGACAGAGTCCATATACTTTCTTTATTGAGTATTTGCTCATTGTTGCCGCATCTACCGCAGTCAGTCCTATCTATTCAAACATTGTCTTTTCTTTAATGATTTTCTGCACAATCCATGAAGCTTGAGTGGTCTTTGTTTCCCATACAGAACCTCTCTTTGTATAGTAGGAATGAATCTATTTAACCCATAATCAATCTTTTTTCTACATATATTCCATAATAGTTTCACAATAGATGCCAAATTCCGCACATATATGTCTAGGATATTCAATCCACCTGCAATTCTAGGAAGACATAATCTATCCCATGCAATAAGTGCTTTTTTGGTAAGTTCACTTCCACCTGTCCATAGAAAGTTCCTGCAAGTTGATTCCACTAGTTGAGCTTCCTTTTTGGGTAGAATAAAAACTTGCGACCAAAATATTTGAAGAGAGAAAAGCACTGATTTCACAAGCTGTAACATGCCTGCATATGATAGATTTCTAGTATTTCATGATTTGATCCTGGCCATCATTATATCAAGGAGAGGTTTACATTGCACAATTGATAGCATTTTAGTACTTAGGGGGATTCCTAAGTATCTAAAAGGCATCTCTCCCTTTTTGAATTGGATAGTATGTAGAATATTATGTTTAACTTCCTGTTGCACCCCTCGAAAATACACTGAGCTTTTATCTACATTATCAACCAAACCTGACACCTGTGATAAAAGCTGGAAGTATTAGACCAGTAAATTAACTGATTTCAGCTTTCCTTTGCAAAATAGTAGAAGATCATCAGCATACCCAAGTTGTACAATTTGAAGTTTCTTACACCTTGGATGGAATTTGAAGCTTGGTTCCTCACTGAGCCCCTTTAAACTATGACTAAAGTATTCCATAACAAGCACAAATAAAAAGGGGAGAGAAGATCCCCTTGTCTCTAACCTTTTCTTGCTGGAAATGGAACCACTGGCTCACCATTGAGTAGGATTGAGTATAAGACATTTGTAATGCAGTACATGATCCATTTGACAAAATTATTTGGGAACTGGAGGCAATTTAGGATTTGCTCGATGTATGGATATTACACTGAGTCATAGGCTTTCCTCATGTCAATTTTCAACATACATCTAGGAGTGATGCCCTTTATTCCATACCCCTTCAACGGTTCATGGCTCAATATGATATTATCAGTGATTAGCCTTCCTAGAACAAAAGAAGATTGGTTTTTATCCACAAGACTGTCCATAACACCCTGCATTCGTTTAGTGAGGATTTTGGAGTTCAATTTATACAACATAGTACAACAAGATATAGGTCTAAATTCAAATATCTTTGATGGATTCTTGACTTTTGGAATCAGTGTTATTGTAGTGCAGTTAATAGCTTCGTATATATCCCCATCCGTGAAAAATTAAGTCACAACAATTGTAACATCTCTTCCAATCACAGTCCAAGCCTTTTTGAAGAAGAGAGAATTGAAACCATCACAACCAGGAGCTTTGTGATCATCTATGCTCATAAGTTCTTGATATACTTCATCATGAGTGACCTGTGCTATCAATTGCAATTGTTGCTATCTTGTTAGTCCATTCCCACACTTTATGATTTCAAGATTTACTGTTGGTAGCTGATCAGCAGCACTGCCTAGTAGCTTCCTATAAAAACTGGTCACCTCCTCTACTATGTCTTCTGGTTGTTGGGGGATATCACCTATGGCATTAATAAGACTTTTGATCCTGTTTTGGGCTTGCCTATTCTTTAGACTAGCAAAAAAATAGGCAGTGTTAGCATCTCCTAATTCCAACCATTTGGTTCTTGATTTCTGTTTAAGTATACTCTTTTCCACAAGGCTCAATTTATCTAATTCGAGTTTCAATTCCTTTTCCTCTGCAAAAAACACATTTGGGTGAGTATGGTTTCCCATTTGTGTTTGAATATCATGTAGCTTTTGTCGATATAGCCCAATCTTCTCCTATACGTTCCAGAATTCTATTTGATTTAATTGCTTCAAATCTTTCTTCAACACTTTGAGCTTCCACCATATGTATTTCATGTGTTTTTTACCAGTTGGCCTACACCATACATTAGCACCACACTTAGGAAATCTTTATGCTCTGCTAAACAGTTTAGAAATCTGAAAGGCTTTGAACACCTCTTCACAGCTTCCTTGAGTTGAATACTTAGTGGTATAATAAGAAATCTCAGGATTTAATATCACCACCTCTGTAACAGCAACTGTTAACAACCAGTCAGCATTCACTAAGGCTCTGTCTATCCTGCTACAAATTTGCCCATTTAACCATGTGTATCTTCTACCCACTGTACATAATTCAGCCATGCCACTTGATTGTAAGAAATCATTAAAATATCTGATCTCATTTTCCTAAACTGGATTACCAAATTGTCTATCATCCATGTCAGTTATTGCATTAAATCTCCAATATCTAACCATGGTCCTTGAACAGAGTTGTTGACACTTCTCAATTCCTCCCATAGGTCATTCCTTGTTTCAACAGTATGCATTCCATACACTACTGACATAGTAATTTTTTTTTTGCAACTGAGGGGTACTAATTATACAATAGATGGCTTGAGCACTCATGCCAGTTGATTCAAATTCCACTCTATTTGGGTCCCAAATAATCCATATTCTCCCTTTAGAGCTATGTGAGTAGTTTGCACACCATCTCCAATTTGTTGTAATCTTGTTGATCACTCTACTTGCATTCTCCTCCTTGGCTCTATTCTCCAGTATTGCTATTAATACTACATCATTATTTGTAATAAAGTTCTTTACTTTTTTTTTTCTTGTATACTTTACTTATTTTTGGGTCCCCAGTATCACCTTGATAGTTGCATTGTACCTTCTCCTTAGTATAATCCTCCACTAATACACCAGTTATTTCAGTGCTGAGTGGGTTTAATCCGTTCACTACATTAATGCCTGTTGTTTCTATTATTTTGGACTGTCCATTTTTTGCTGCAGATTTCTTTTTTGCTTGCTCTCATTCTGTTGTTTTATCATCCTTACAAACTGCCCTTTTATTTTGTACCATGCTATTAGTATGTTCATTTGCAGTTGTTTCCAACTTGTCTGGCTCTATTCTTCTTCTCCATTCCATCTTTGGTTTTTGTTGCTTCTGTTTGGCTTCGGGTATGATCTGTGCTGGTCTGCAAATATGGACAACTTGCAGACAAGTGTGGCAGTATTCATCTATCCAATCGTATGCAAACTGTTGCTCAAAAAATTTTCCCATCAGATCCATAACTTTTATGGCTCTAGGCATATCCTTTGTAACATCCATCTCTACTAGAAGTATTGCATAAGAAATACTCTCTACTTTAGTCGTGCATTCATCTGCATATATTGGGATTCCTAAACCACTCCTAATCCTACTAAGTGAATCCATACTCCAGCAGTTTAGTGTCAAATTTGGCAGCTCAACCATATAGGAATTGTCTTTAATACCTCTATATCAAAATCAAAGTTAGGTGACCATGCTTTGACGATTATAGGTTTATTCCTTATAGTATGTGGACCTGATATCAACATAGCATCCCTATCTTCCACACTATTGAATTTAACCACAAAATATCTGTCATTATGAAAGTAAATATTTGGTTTGCTAACAAAATTCCACTACGCAGTGGTGAATCGATCTAAAGCACCTATTGACGGAGAATCACCAACAACATACAACATAATTGCATGTTTCCATTTTGTTGTTTCTCGATCTACCTCAACATTATCTAATTCAACTTTTTTTTCTCCATTTCTGACCATAGGCGCAACAAATTTGAGGTTCATACCTCTAGCCTCTAAATTGCTCCCAGCGAATAAGTTCACCCATTCCTTTTTGTTTTTCTGCAAATCCTCATCCAATTATCTATGAATCTGAACTTCCTGCTCCGTAATTGGCTTAGTTGTACCTAGCTGCTCTGTCTCCTTCCTCTGAATCTCCTTCTCAGCATCAATTCTCTCAGAATTTGGACTCTTCAGCGATGTCATCAGAGTTTGGCTATGATTGCCTTTATCAATTGATAGCGATCTAGCTGAAATCGATCCATGCAAAGGCGGCCATATCACATTTGAGTTTTGAAACTGTTCCATTGAGCTCTGAGGTCTATGCATGTCCTCAGTTCCTCTCAATTGTTCCTTTCCATCAATTTTTGTCAAACTTGATGGTTCCTTGCTCGAATTTGTGATCTGAATCACTCTCTTTGGTCTCCCTCTACCCATGCCGGTAGAGATTCACGTTAGCTCACTGTCGGTGCATCAATCCTCGATGTTTTAGAGAGAGAAAGTTAGAGAGAAGTCAGAGCTTTTTTAATCTCCCGGACTTGAGGATGATGAGATCCAATTGGAGGTTGAGGTCAGTGCCATTTCTGGGGACATAGAGATGGCCGCATAGCCATAAGGAGTTTTATTCACTCTCACCCTTCCTTTACTCTTATTTTATTAAGCATTTGGGACAGTGCTTACTTTTATTCGGGGAGGAGGGAGTTTCTTTGACATTCTGATGATTCTGTATTTTGATAATTGTGAGACATTTGGCCTGTAATTAACTTATTACTATTTTCTTCTTCTTTCTCATTATGTATATATTATTTATTATCTCTCATTATGTATATTCGTTTAGCTTTCCATACTTTTTTGTTTATAGCTTCTTTATCTTTATATTTGTCTTCTTTTTGAATTACTTTTTTATTTAATAGCTTTGTTTTATGTTTTAGTAGATAATAATCCTTTGATTTTATTAATGCCGCGGTTCTTTCCAAAGGTGGTTTTTGTGTGAACCGGGTGACTCTTCCCAACGATGGATAGCGTGATAACCTTCTTAAGGGATTGAGTCCGTTTTTGATGTTTAGGTAATAATAGTAGTAGTAATGAATAAAAAAGCCGAATTGAGTCATACTCGAAGATTTAAACATGCTTCACTTGGTATCAACACACTTAACTGCATACTTATGGTTAAAAATAAGGTTTTTGGAAAGAAATAGCTCTAGTTTGTGACCTTGTGACTCTTGTGTTGACTTAGGCTATCATCGAGTGGTTTAATCGAACCATAGTTATTTTCAATCTTGAATATGGTCTTTGTGGGCCTTTGACTCTATCCTCTTTAACAATCCAGTTGCGTGATAGGTGAGATGTTTTTGTTGCAAGTCTAATTACCCGTGCGAACGGTCTAGAACTTGCCCCGAATGTGTTTCTAGGCAAAATTTTAAGTTTTTCTTGGCTTGAGAAGTGATTGTAGGCTCTCCTTGACCCGCTTGAAGTTTTCCATGCCCACCAAAGTTTTTATCCCTAGTCAACCCATTTGAGCCTAAAATCTTTTTCATTTGATAGCCATGTTACAAGCCTTTACCCGTTTTGTCGTGATCCTCTCTTGGCACCCCGAGCTTTCCTTAAGACTCTTGTGAAACAATTGGCTAAAAATGTTAGTTTGGGGGGAGAGACGAGGAATTTGAAAGAGGTATCAATGCACAAAAAAAATGATGAGAAGGAAAGGCAAGAAAAAGAAAGAACAAAAATAAAAATGCAAAAAGAAAGTGAATAAGGTGAAGAGTTGAAGGGATTCAAAGAAAATTAATGATGCAAAGCATGGAGAAATCAAAGAAGAAGAAAAATGAATATCATGATTGTCACGACCCAAAACTCTAACATGTCGTGATGGAGCCTATCGGTGGTACTAGGCAAGCCAATTTTCAAAAATACTTCAAAATTTCATAAAAGATAAATCAAAAGACTTTTCATAACAAGATTTTTCATTAAAAAAAATAGAAGTTTGTCTCTAAAATATGACGTGGAAAGATAGCCCCAAACATCAGGGTGTCAGCAAGTCATGAGCATCTAGATAGTCGGTCTAATAAAAAAATAGTATGTACATGAGTCCACGTCTAAGTATCAATACAGAAAAAAAGATAACATAGAAGGAGAGAGAAGGTCTGCAGACGCCGGCAGCTACCTCGTAAGTCTCTGATACTCGACCGCGCACGAACTCAACAACCTCCGTGGCCCAACACACCTGGATCTTCAAATGAAGTGCAGGGTGTAACATGAGTACAACCAACTCAGCAAGTAACAAAAATAAATAAGGAACTAAGAAGCGGTGATGAGCTATACAATACAGTTCATTTCAGTAATTTTCAACAATGAAAGTAGATATGAGTCAATCCCGGCAATATGAGTCAAATCAGTTGCACATTTACTAAGTTCAAGTAAAACCAGTTCTAATATTTTTTGGGAGTTCAGAATAGTAGCATGAATCATCTAAATGCAGCAACAATAAGACAGATGCAACCTCTAAGGGTACAGTAAGTCAAGCTCTCAAAAGCTCAACACTCGTCTCTCAGCCCTCAATATACACTCTCAATATGTACTTGCGCTCACTGGGGGTGTACAGACTCCGGAGGGGCTCCTACAACCCAAGCACAATAATTTGCACAGACAACTCACGTGCTGCACGGACAACTCATGTGTTATAGTATCATATCAAGATCCGCACGGATAGCTCATGTGCTACAGTATCATATTAAAATTCGTACGGACAACTCACGTGCTAAAGTATAACATCATGATTTGTACGGACAACTTATGTGCTACGGTATCAATACCTCACAAACAGGCCTTGGCCTCACTCAATCATGAACCTCTCTATCCTCACGGTCCTCCATGATGAAAAGGAATCAGCCTAAATCAGGATGCTATGATGTATCGACAGGGAATAACGGAGACTGAGGTATAATATACAAGAAATGCTACAACTGAGTACAATAATAATAAGCAGGAAGATTCAACAGGTGACCCTTGCAGTCTCTAAAACACCAATACATAGCCTAAGCATGATTTCTAACATGAAAGGCAGTCAAATTGCTAAAAGACAAGGAAAACATGTAAGCAACAATAGGCTATTCGACTTTACAGTCTCACGGGACGGACCAAGTCACAATCCCTCACTCTAAACACTCACACGCCCGTCACCTGGAATGTGTGTCACCTCCAAATAGTCACATCATATCAAATTCCGGGGTTTCATACCTTCAAGACCAGATTTAAGACTGTTACTTACCTCAACTGCGCAAAATCCTACTCTGAAATGCCCTTGCCTCTCGAACCAGTCTCCAAATGTCCCTAATCTAGCCACAAACAGTACGAGGTAATCAATATAGGCTAAAGGAATCAATGTCACAAAGAAAACATAAACTTCTACCCAAAAATCTGAAATCGGCCCGAACCCGGCCCCCGAACCCACGTCTCAAAATACGACAAAAGTCACAAAAGTTGAAAGCTCATTCACTCATGAGCCTAACCATACAAAATTTACTCAAATCCGATAACAAAATCCCATTCAAAACCTCAAAATTCTACTCAAGAGTTCTTCCTCCTTTCCCCCAGTTTCTCACCCCAAATCACAAATTAGATGATAAAATTGAAGATGTAATCATGGGATTTAACTAAAATAAAGGAACACTTACCCCAATCAACTCCACAAAAATCCCTTCAAGAATTTCCCAAATTCGTGTTCTCTAGCTCAAAATATGAAAAATGTGCTCAAACCCTCATTTTTTAAATTAGTACTGTCTGCCTAGTGAACCTTAATCGCGATCGCAGAAATTTCCTCACGATCGCGAAGCACAAAATAGACTACCCCTCAACTTACCTTAAGCGAACGCGGAGACCTCCAAGTGAACACATACCATAGCTTCCTCCAACCTACGCAGTCGCATGTCACCTCACACGATCGTGAAGCACAAACGCGTGACACGCAGTTGCCTCTTCTCCTCTTCGCGAACGCGAACCTCACCTCACCTCACGTCTGCGATAGCCAAACCCACCAACCTTCGCGATCGCGGGCCTCAACTAGCGATTGCATAGAACAATTTCCCAGCTTCCCCCAATAGACCTATGAGATCGTGGTCCCACGCATGCGATCGTGTATAAGGAAACCAGAAGAAATACAGCGGCAGACATCAACTATCACTCAAAGTCAAAAAATGATCTGTTAACCATCCAAAGCTCACTCGAGGCCCCCGGGACCTCAAACAAACATACCATCAAGTCCCAAAACATCATACAAACTTAGTCGAACCTTCGAATCACTCAAAGCAACATCAAAACACCGATTACACCCGGATTCAAGCCTAAAGAACTTCTAAACTTCAAAATTCCGCAACCGACACCAAAACCTATCAAACCACATCCGATTGACCTTACATTTTTCACACAAGTCATAAATGACACCACGAATCTACTCCAACATCTGGAACTCTAATCCGACCCCAATATCAAAATTTCCACTGCCGGCCAAAATCGCCAAAATTCCAACTTTCGCCAATTCAAGCCTAATTCTAGTACGGACCTCCAAATCACATTACGGACGCGCTTTTAAGTCCAAAATCACCTAACAGAGTGAACGGAACCATCAAAATTCAAATCCAAGATTGTTTACACATAAGTCGACATCTGCGCGACTTTTCCAACTTAAGCTTCTAATTAAGAGACTAAGTGTCTCAATTCACTCTGAAATCACTCCGGACCCGAACCAACCTACCCGGTAAGACATAATAAAGTTGTAGATCACAAAAGAAGAAGAAAATAGGGGAAACGGGGATATGACTCTGAAAATGACCGGTCGGGTCGTTACAATGATCAAGAAAGAGTGATGTTAGGTCTCTCTAGTTCCCCTAAGGAGAAGAAAATGCCTCAAAGAATTGGAAAAGCAAGAGCCGAGAAAAGAAAATAGAGTGCTTAAGGAAAGATGAACCTGTTCTATCATAGCATATCCAACCTTAGTCCAAAATTCTTCATTACATTCCGATAAATCCCTACATGATTTCAAGTCGAGTGATCTTACATTAGTGGTGATCTACATGAGAGGAAGGCCTATGGTACTTAAAGTCATACTTACGAAATTCTTTTGAGAAAGATGAGTGAACCTTTCGCAAATATTTGGATTGAGTACTATATTCTTAAGTGAGATGGGCAAACGGAGAGTAGAGGAGGAGGAGTTTGGGATCCACAATGACCTACATGAAAGAGCGAGTTTCCTTGATGAATAAAATCAACTCTTGATGCTCAAGTGCCACATTAGAACTATTTGTGATTAAAATTTTAACTTGTTACCTTGTTGATAATTCATAAGTGGTGTGGGTGATTGTTGGTCCCAATTGAGGTGTGAATGACTCACCTTTAATTAGTTGGAATGGCTCTTACCTTGTGGAGATGGAAACTACTTTATTTTCCTGAGGACAAGCAAAATCTTAAGTTTGGGGGAGTTGATAAGTGGAGATTTTGACTACTTATTAGCGCCTTTTTAGCTTTCGTTTTAGTCCAAAAGCGTTTAATTGTGTTTCCGAAAACTGATAAAATGTGCTTAATTGCAGGAATATTGGAAGATGAAATCCAAATCAAGAAGGAGTAATTTGAACTCAAGGACAAAGAAAAGACACAAAAGCTCAGAAGTGCGAACCAAAGAATATCATCTGCGACTGCAGGTTATGAAGGAATTTCCATCAGAGAATGGTGCAAAGTGCGGTCCGCACATAAATTGTTTGGCTGCAGAAACTGGGTCAGGAACAACATTCAGAGACTCTGCATTTCAAGTCCATCAAAAGTGCGGACCGCACAACAATTGTGCGGCTGCAGAAGTAGAGCTATGAGGTCGCAGTTACAATTGTGCGGACCGTAGAAAAGCAAGATGCAACCGCAGTTACAAATCTCCAGACCGCAAAAGAGTGCAGTGCAGTCGCAGTTAAGAATTATGTGGTTACAGATCCTGTCAAGCTGGAAAAAAAATGCGGACCACACATGGAATTGTGCGGCCGTAAAACCTCCGAAAAGAAATTTTTTTCCGAAATTTTCAGCCCTGTATAAATAGAAGAGTTTCATTTTTTTAGATCAACTTTTGACATCGGCTGTTAAAGTAGACGTTCACTTTTACTCTTTTTAGTAGTTTTTACTATTTTGAGCTATTTGAACATAGATTTTGTCAGTTTAATTAGAAATATGAATTTAATTAACATTTCTTCTTCCTTTTCTTCCATTTCAAGCATAAGTAGCTAGATTTTCACTAGGGTTGTGACCCAAGCCTAGTGTGTAAACTTAATGGGTGTTTGATTTATTGCTTATTTATGGCTGGGTGTTTATTATTTAGCCTTGTTCTTGCTTTTATTTGTAGAATTAATGGTTGCAAATATTATTTCATGCCTATTTGACTTGGTCTCTACTTGAGAAAGAGAGACTTAGTCTAGAAAACTTGGCTAACAAGAAATTGGGTCAATCGAGAGATTGATAAGCCCAATTAAAGGGTAAACCTAGAGATAATAAAACCCAACTTGAGGTTTTTATCAACAGTTTTGTTCAATATACATTTGGACTGGAGAAATCTAAATTGGGAAATATCACTCTCTGATCGCGATGTATTGAGTGTTGATAGCTATAATACACCCCGACCAATAAAACAAGCTTGAAAGTTTATAACCTATTAGGCAAACACCTAAGTGAAGGTCATAGCCCTAGGCCTTTTACAACATTTAAAAAACAACAAAAATATTTTTTTAGTTTTATTTCTTAAATTGCAATCGTAGTTTACATTATGCTTTTAAACAACCAATTTTGGGAAAGTGAAAATTTAGATATACAAACTCACACACTAAGATATATAATACTAACTCCCAAGCATATAACTTTCTGCGGAATTCGACCCCAACTCTTGTTGGGTAGTACTATTGCATCGACCGTTTTCATAACCTCGAATAGAAGTGTGAAATTGGACGAGATCAGGCGCCGTAAAACCAGCAAGAGCGGGATGGACCCGGTACTGGACTTCGAAATCGTACGGTATGCCCATAGGACTTTGGGCAAGAGTTATTTCCATTTTCCTTTGGTGTCGGTCAACCTCTTTTTGAGGTTTTGAAATATGGTTTTGTTGGTGGACTCTTATTTTCCATACCCACTAGGGTGGTAGGGTGTTAATATGATCCTTTTGATCTTATGGTCTTCGAGAAACTTGCTTACTTTGTTGCCGATGAACTATTTCCCATTGTGGCACATGATCTCGGCCGGTCGAACCGGCATATGATGTGGCCCCAAATGAAATTGATGACTTTCTTATCCCTGACCGTCTCATATGCCTGGGCTTACACCTATACAGAAAAATACTATGTCATAAATAATATAAATTGAGCCTTACTGGGTGCCCATGGAAGGGGGCCAACAATATCCATCCCCCATTTCATGAACGGCCAGGGTGACAGGACCGAATGTAGCAGCTCCCCAGATTGATGAATCATCGGAGCATTCCTTCGACATTCATCACATTTTCGTATGAACCCCTTTGCATCCTTTTCCATGTCGATCCAGTAGTAGTCGGCTCTGATTATTTTTTGAACCAATGGTTCGATGCTTGAATGATTTCTGCAGGTGCCTTCGTGAATTTCTCTCATAACGTACTCGGTATCTCTCGGTCCTAGACATATCGCGAGTGGGCAATCGAATGTTCTTCTAAATAGGGTTCCTCCACTACTGATCTCATAAGTTGTACGACTTCCTCCGAGTTGAACTCATCGCCTTCGACCAATGATCCAAAGTTAGCAAGGGCATCGGTCTCACTGTTTTGATCCCGAGGTACGTGTTGTAGAGTCCACTCCTTGAATCGATGTAATGTTATCTGCAACTTATCCAGGTATCTTTGCATTCATTATTCCCTGACCTCGAACATCCCATTAACTTGGTTTACCATAAGCAGGGAGCCGCACTTAGCTTCGATCACCTCCACCCCCCAAGCTTTTGGCTAGTTCGAGACCTATAATTATGGCCTCATATTCACCCTCGTTGTTAGTCAATTTTATAGTCCTAATAGATTGTCTAACCACATTACCTGTCGGTGGCTTCAATATTATGCCAAGTCCATACCCTTTTGCGTTCGAGGCACATTCCGTAAAAAGGCTCCAAATCCCCAAAGAAGTCCCCGAGTTCTATAATAACTCTCTTTCGACTTCGAGTATTAGGGCTGACGTAAAGTTGGCCACAAAGTCTGTCAGAACTTGAGATTTAAAGGATGTCCAGGGTCAATATTCAATATTGTACCCGCTGATCTCTATGGCCCATTTGGACAACCGTCCCGAGAGCTCGAATTTATGCATTACATTTCTCTATGGATAAGTAGTCACAACATATATGGGGTGACACTGAAAATACGATTTCAGCTTCCTAGAGGTGCTTAATAAGCAAGCGTCAATTTTTCTAGGTGAGGGTATCTACTTTTGGTCTTGCCTAGAGTCCTGCTAACATAGTAAATTGGAAATTGCATACCTTGCTCTTCCCATACCAGGACTTCACTTACCGATATCTCTGATACTACTAAGTACATGTATAGTTGCTCGTCTGTTTTCGGAGTATAAAGCAAAAGTGGGCTCGATAAATACTTCTTGAGTTCCTCCGAGGCCTGTTGGTACTCCAGGGTCCACGAGAAGTTATTCTTCTTCTTCAATAGTGAAAAGAACTGGTGGCTCTTGTTAGAAGACCTCGAGATGAATCGCCCTAGGGAGGCTATGCGTCTGATTAATCTTTGCACGCCCTTTAAGTTGTCCACAATAGTGATATCTTTGATGGACTTGATCTTATCGGGGTTGATATTGATTCCCCGGGCCAATACCATGAATCCGAGGAGATTACCAAATTCGACTCCAAATGCACACTTCTCCGGGTTCAGCTTCATGTTGTATTTCTTAAATATGGTGAAGGTTTCCTACAAATATATCAGATGGTCCTGTGCTCGCAGGGACTTAACCAACATATCGTCAATGTTAATCATTATTGATTTTCCTATTTGTTCCTCAGACATTCGATTCACAATATAGTAGTAGGTGTCGTACATAATGATGAAGGAATTTTTTTCCTAATTTTCCTGGTTCATCTGTATTGGGTTATATCCGGAATAGGCGTCGAGAAAACTGAGGAACTCGTGGTCGGCCATTGCATCGATCATGCAATCGATGTTGAGTAGAGGGAAGGACTCCCTGGGACATGCCTTATTCAAATCTTTATAGTCTACATACATTCTTAATCTATTCCCTTTTTTAGGGACTATCACTACGTTTTCTAACCAATCCAGATATTTATCTTCCCGAATGGAACCTATTTTAAGGAGTTTGGATACATCGTCCTTGATGAAAGCATGTTTGACCTCGGACTAGGGTCTCCTCTTCTGCTTGAGCGGGTGGAACTTCGGGTCCAGGCTTAGCTTGTGAGTGGTTATTTCCTACGGGATCCCTGTTATATCAACGTGGGACCAAGAAAAACAATCTTCGTTAGTTATAAGAAATTGAATGAGCTTTTTCCTGAGCTCGGGATTCAACCTCGTGCCTAGGTATACCCTTTGATCGGGTAAGTGTTCGATCAGTACGACCTGCTCCAGTTCCTCGGTCGTTGATTTGGTAGAGTCGGAATCATCGAGGACTATGAAAGATCTGGGAACTCCATAGTCGTCGTCCTTGTCTATGCCCTGTTTCTCCGGTTCTGGAGAGTTCGGTATCGATAATTGCTATTTGGCCTCGTCTTTGGTCATCGAATTCGGGGCCTACAAAGTCAAAAGTGCGGATACTGGGATCACCTCATCAACCGCAAACATTTCCTTGGCGGGGGTATCTCCCTGTAAATTGTTTTGATCCCTCCAGGTGTTGGGAATTTTAGCACCAGGTGCCGTGTTGAGGGTATTACCCTCATGTTGCAAATCAATGGCCTCCCTTACAAAGCGTTGTATCATACCTCCTTTGATCACATAGAACTTGGATTCCTGGATGGTCCGGATGATGTTCACCAGTAATGTTATCTCCCCTTTAGTGGTCTCAAAAGCTATGTTGAAACTGTTCAGGACTCAGACTGCGGGTAAATCTGATCTTGCAGGTTGAGTTGTTCCATGACTCTCGATCGATGATGTTTGCTGAGCTAACTGGATTAATTAACACACACTTAACTCGAGATTTATCTATAAGTACTGATATTAGCAGTATCGTTGTGGGGTTGCATGATCTCCTCAACGTCCTCGTCGTTGAAAGACAAGGTTTCCTCTGGTACGTAAACCCGAGCCTATTTTTCCCTTGTGATGGATATTTTGGTGCGCTTCAGCATCGACCCCTGGGAACCTCAACCCCGCCAATGATCAATTTAATGACGTGTTGAGGTTCCTCCTACTCAATCAGTTTACTAAAATCTCTATTCCTGAAGTGTTTCTTGGCTCGATCGCTCAGGAACTCTCGGAGGTGTCCGTTGTTGAACAGTCAGGCTACTTCCTTTCTTAATTGTCGGCAATCTTCTGTTCTTTGGCCATGAGTAGCGTGATATTTTCACATTAGGATCCCTTTGCGCTGGATCAGAATGTAGAGTTCGAGGCCATTTGGTGTCTTTGTTGTGTACGATGGTAGATACGATGGCGGTGGAGACGACGTTGAAGTTGTACTATGATAATTTTGGCGCTTGTTTACGCTCGATGGGCCTGTCAAAACCATTTTAACTCATGAGTCCCTGGTTGTTTTAACCCAGATAACTTCTCCTTTCATTTCTCACAGGGTTTTGCCCTGACCCGCTACCTCTTCGGTCTCCATTGTACGGTTGACACAAATCCCTGTTTGACCTTGATTCACGATCAACATCTCTCTTGACTCTATTGATGGTTCTGATGGGATACACAAACCCGGAAGGGGCCCCAAGATGATCATATTCGACCCTGATCTTCGATTGATATCGATTATGGACATCGGCCCAAGTAACAGGAGAATATTCTACCAAGTTTTATTTCAATTGTTGTGAATCCAACGAGCTTCGAATATTGTATCGTTTGGTGAAAGCCTGAACGGTAATATCACTGGCGGCCAAAGGCAGTTCCATTCGTTCCATTTGAAACCGGGACACGAATTCTTTGAGCATCTCATTATCCTTATGTTTTACTTCGAAAAGGTATGACTTCCTGGTTTCAACCTTGATTTCCCCGGGGTGTGCATTTACGAAAGAATCTGCAAGCATAGTAAACAAGTCAATCTGCAGTTAGGCTATCGTTGCCTGTTGAGCCTACAATATTTTGAATATCACCCGTAAATTGATCTCGTCTTCTCCAATGTCTTGTGTATTTTGGGTTGTTGATCGGGCTCCACCACGGACGCTATTCTTGGGGTCGGTAGGCAGATTTTTGATGACCACATGTGAGTTAGCATCAATCGGGTCCGCGACCGGAATTCCGATAGGGTCAATAGGTGGTACCTCGCAACTGGGAAACATATTGTTGTTCTTGCCGTGATGACTGGACTCAACATCAACATTTAGAGGCGCTGACTGGGAGTTTGACATTTCAAGATTTAGCCTGAAACTAGAGAAACTTCACAAAACAAGTGTGAAATATTGTGCGTTACAGAAATTTGTATCAAATAGCCACTATTATCCTAAGCCCAAGGTGGGCGCCAAACTGTTTCCCCTCAAAATCGGATAACAATTATTGTAAGTGATTTTAAGTATACGCGGATTTATTCGACACAAAGAAGTAAATAAATAACGATAAAGTAAGCCCAAACCACACGAGGAAAATGATTCAAGCCTTAGTGAGATATTTGCCATCGATCCGGGCTCGTAGCAACTAGCAATAATAAACAAAAAGCAAAAGAGCTGATAACAGAGAAAATAATGATATATTTCCTTGAAATGCGTGTTATAGTGTCCTTGATGAATTATCAAACCTCCTTTACATAGTAAGGGAGTCCTATTTTAGGTACAACTATATAAAAGTTAAAAAAATCTCCTGATTTACTGATTCCCGGTCCTTCATCGATATGTGTTGAGATCCCCATCGTAATATCCATCCGTACACGAATATTACGGCCTTCGGTTAGCCTAGCTTTGTTTCCCGATAGTATTCTTTGAATTCGTTCAAAGTTAGGACCAATTCCGAATCGAGACCCTGAATTCTCGAAGTACGGTGTCATGCCTCCGAATTCTAACTCGATGAGACTGACCCCTCGACTTTGGTCCCACGTTATTATATCTCGAACTAGGCTTATTTTGTCAGAGACTGGGATGTACCGTGAGTCCGATTTTTCCCGTATACAATTTTTTTTAACTCAAATGTAAAATTTTAATCAAATGGGTCTTCCGAGAGCCCAAACGAGTCAACAGTGAAATTCCCTCCATCAATGGTGAAATTTCAGCAAAGCATTTCAGACCCGCAACTCCCCCTGCCCCGCGTTAGATTATTAAAATTTTGTTTGAACCCCCCCTCCCCCGCACCTGCCAAGGTTCAAACCCGTACCACCCTGCACAAGTTCAAAATTGTATCGCGCACCAGCCCATTGTCATCCTTAGTGACCAACATCTCACACCTACTAACTGGGGCATCATTACTTCTCCTCTTCAAATCTTAATCGTTTAAAAAATGTGAATTCTTAAAAATTATATCAATATCTTTGAACTTTTTTATATTTGTAAGTATTCATATTACGTGTCCATATGTGAATTAAGAGCATATTGTACACATAATTGCATAGAGAGCGATCTTATATTACTATAGCCTCATCCCAATTTATGTAAAAGTGTTTGACAAGGTAAAAAGATTAAGAGAAAATGTAGCGTGTGGAGATACAACAGTTGGATAAAAGGTAGCTCCTGAATAACTCAAAGGGAAAAAAATAAAATATTGAAGCAAAATAGTAAATTAGATTCATAAAATCTTATTGATGATTACAATGCATAGGGACAGAATATAAGAAGATAGAGGCATAGTTGTACTGGCCGTTGGTACCTAATGGACATGTGTCCTTGATTCATTAGACTGAGTACTATAGACTAAACTGTAATATTTCTATACTAGGAGACTATAACATAAGGACTGATAAACAATTATAATTAACTAGGGATCCCCACACAATTCCTTCTTTATCTCTAATTCATATTCAGTCACGTTAATTCGTGAAAATTCACTCCCATTAAGAAAATCCATCGCATCAAACATCAAATCCAGGAAACTGTGATTTGAGGATATGATAATCCTCCCATGTTTCTTCTTCTTTTGAAAGATTTTCCCACTGGACAAGCACTTGGACATATGCTTTGTTGCCTTTCTTAATCATTTTTCTTTCTAGAATATCTATGGGCTCGGTTAATTTTTGTCCTTCATTGCAGCAGTAGATAGGGTCCATGGAAGGAACCACTTGATCACCAATCTTCTTTTTTAGTTGCGACACATGAAAGACGGGGTGAATTTTTGAACCCACTGGCAGCTTGAGCTCATAAGCGACAACTCCAATTCTTTGACTAACTTCATATGGGACAAAAAATTTGTTGATAATTTAAGGTTCTTCCAAACAGCGACGGAAATTTGCCGATAAGGTTGAAGTTTGAGGTAGACCATATCTCCCACCTTGAATTCCCTTTCGCTCTTTTTTGAATCTGCAAATTGTTTCATGCAATTCTAGGCTTGGACCAAATTATCCTTCAATATTCGATCCATTAATTGCCTCTCTTTCAATAGATCCACAGATTCCACCTTTGATTGTTCAATAAGCTCGAAACTAGGAAGTGAAGGGTCATAGCCATACAGGAACTTGAAGGGTGTCATGCTAATAGTCGATTGGAAGTTTGTGTTGTACTAATATTTAGCCATAGAAATCCATTTTCTCCATCCTTGGGCTTGGGACCAGTCATCCATCGTAGGTAAGTTTCAACACATTGGTTTAGCCTCTCCGATTGGCCATCAGTCTGTAATCCTTTGAACATTTCCTTCCAAAACAAACTAGTGAATATGGGATCTCTGTCGGAAAGGATGGATTTTGGGAGCTCATGTAGCTTCCAAACATTATCCAAGAATAATTTAGCTATCTGTGAATCATTATAGGGATGAGTTAATGTAAAGAGATGTGCATACTTTGTGAATCTGCCAATAACCACCAGAATTGTATTCTTTCCAAAGGAATTGGGCAAGCCTTCAATAAAGTCCACAGTCACATGTTCCCAAGCTTTAGATGGTACTGGTAGAAGATGAAAAAGGCCCCGATATGGTACATGTTCAACTTTGTTTATCTAGCAGGAATCACAATCTTTGACCTTTTCCTTGATATCCTTCATCATAATCAGCCAAAAGAAATTAGCTTTAACCCTTTTGCTGAGTACCCAGGATCCTAGAATGATCCCCCCACGGGGTGCAATGCATTTTCTAAATTATCTTGTCTCTGATGTGGCCATTATTACCCATCCATAATTTGTCGTTCATTCGTAAGACTCCCTTTATGAAAGTGACATTTCGAACAGCAGTTGAATCCAGAGTTAATTGTGTAATCAACGTTTGGGCGTCTTGATCCCCATCATAGGTGTCAATTAGCTTGTGAACTCATTTGGGCTGAACAACTAATAGTCCAAAGCATTCTGATGGCCCAACCCTTTCGCTATCGGGTTCAATTTTTTGTATAAAGCGTCTGCCAAAATGTTATCAACCCTTTTACGAAATTTTATTTTACAGTTGAGGCCCATAAGTTTGGAGACGCTTTTATGTTGCAAAGTCGTAGTCACCCTTTGATCCTTCAAGAATTTGAGGCTGAAATGGTTTGTCCGGATAATAAAATGGTTGGGCTAAAGGTAATGCCGCCATTTTTCTACTGCCAACAATAGGGCCAACAGTTCCTTCTCGTACATGGACAAGCCCAGTCCATGTCCCACTTGCATCAACCTCAATAATAAATGGAACAGAGAAATCAGGAAGTCCCAAAACAGGAGCTCTAATTATGGAATTTTTCAGTTCATCACGCCAAAGAAGTTTTCTCACTCCAACTGAATGCTCCCTTTTTTTAACAATTAAGTTAAGGTCCGACTAATAATTGCAAAATGCTTAATAAATCATCGATACTATTCAATTCAAGAAATCCCCTCAGCTCTCGTACATTTTGTGGATAAGGCCAATCTACCATTGCTTCAATCTTTGATGGGTCGGTACTCACCCCTTGGCCTGATATCAAATGGCCAAAGTATTCAATTTCGATTCGGCCAAAACAACACTTTTACATCTTTGTGAATAAAAAATTAGACCTTAGAACTTTAAATACCATTTTCAAATGTTGAAAATGATCTTCTTGGGACATACTGTAGACTAATATGTCGTCAAAGAAAACTAGGACAAATTTCCTTAAATATGGACTGAAAAGTTTATGCATCAAAGCTTGAAATATAGCGGGTGCATTAGTAAGGCCAAAAAGCATTACTCTAAAATTCCACAATCCATGATGAGTTTTAAATTCCATCTTGAATTCATCCCCCTGCCTCATACGTATTTGATGGTATCCGGACCTCAAATCCAGCTTGGAAAAGTAGGAAACCCCATTAAGTTCGTCAAACAAATCTTACACTACCGGAATTGGATATTTATTCTTAATTGTGATGTCATTAAGCCTCCGATAGTCCACACAAAACCTCCATGTGGCATCCTTCTTCTTAACCAAAATGACCGGAGAAGCGAACAGGGAAGTACTAGGTACCACAATTTGCGCATCAAACATATCTTTTACCATTCTTTCAATGGTGTTCTTTTATTCAAACGAATACTTGTATCGTCAAAGTCTTTAATTAAAGACTTAATAGACTCAGCTAATTCCAACAGAGGGTCGGTAGTTACACTGGATAGCTACTGGGTTGTCATGACATAGCGGCCCACTTTCAACAATCGTTGTATAGATTTAGCATCCCCCTGATTCAATCAAGCCCAAATAGTCACTACTAGTTAATGTGACCAACCTTTCACCTCTGAAAATGAGATGCTACGAGGATCGGTGTGTAGAAAATTACGCGTTACGGAATCGAGCCAATCCATTCCAAGTACAATGTCACTACCACCCCCGCCTAACACATTCAAGTCCCACACAAAGGCCTATCTATTCATTGTCCACGAAAATTTTGATCACATTTGGTTGAATTTCATTATCTGCCCATTGGCCACCTTCACATTCATGATCTGGTCAGTAGGTACCATGTTTAGCTGTAATTGCTTAATAACTCGGGGATCCACAAAGCTATGCGTTGCTCCGCTATCGATAAGGACCATGACTGGAAATTTCCTTACTCACCCTCAATGCGCAATGTAGTGGAGGACCCATTTTGGCCCAGCATAGCATTAATAGCTATCTCTGCTTTTTCAGCCTCTCCTTCATCCGTTACTTGATTCTGCAATTCTTCATCAAGGGCCTCCATAAATGTCTCCTCACCTTCCATCGTATTCAATGCCTTAGGATTGCATTAGTGTCCAGGAGAGTATTTATCATGACGCTTGAAACATAGGTTATGCTCTCTCAAGGCCTCGATAGAAAGGTTTTTCTGGCCCGTCACCTTGAAATTATTTCCCAAGCTTCGACCAGCAGGAAAACGAACATGGGCTTTGGCTGGGTATTGTGATGGGTTGGGCTTGGGCATTTTGGACAAGGTCTATTTGGCAGAAACATTGAGGGAACGCTCATAACGTCTGTCAAACTTATATGTTTCTAACAAAGTTTGTGGATTAACCACATCAACCAAGGTCCCAAGTTCTTCTTTTAGGCCGCCTAAAAAGCATTCAATGAAATAGGCCTCGTCTAAATGGGTCCTAGCTAATAACACATGACAGCGTATATCCTCGAATTTTTTTTGGAAACTGTCCACATCAACCCATTATTGCAATAGGTTGAGCATTGTGACTTCATTAATGGCCTTGGATTGACCATAGCATTCACAAATATCAACGCAAAATTGGGTCCAAGTAAAATAACCTTTATGGTCTATCATATCAGAGTCGTACCAGTTATCAGTGGCCTCCTTGGTATTAATGGCCACGTACGTCATTTTTTCGACCTCAGGGACACGGTACAAGTTGAAATAATGATCACAAAGAATTATCCAAGCTCGAGGATTATTACCATCAAATTCTGAGAAAGGCAATTTACCCTTTGACATGCGCGACTGTTGAGGTTGGGCATCAAGTGGGACAGGAAAATAAGTTGTTGCATTATAAGGAGGAGGTATAAAAGTAGTGTATGGGTATGTGGGCATTTGGGTCGAAATTCCTATCTAGGCAAGTGAAGGGATTTGGGTTGTAGTCATTATTGGTATATACGAGGAGAAAGGGGATGAGGATGATTAAGATGGCAATTGGGAAGATGAAGTTGTGGAGTTGAAAATTCCAAAGGTTTAGGGCATCACTGAGTTGAGTAGGAACAGAAAATTTGATTGGGCATGGAACGGGAAAAACCAGAAGTGGTACGCGGTAGACCTGGTATTGAAGGTTGAAGATGTGGCTGGTTGTTTGAAAAATAAGGGCCCATAGGGGCAAATGCCAATGGGACTGAGTAGCTGGTGTTGTATAGGTTAATTTAGGTACAGGGGTAGGAGTAGAAAGAGGTAAGCCGCTTGTGGTACCGTAATAAATGGGAGTCTTCGGGGCCGGCGACAACTGCAACCCGTCGGTGACACCAGGGTAAGACGGTCTCAATGGGGTTGAATGAGGATGAGTAACCCATATTGTTGATAATGGGGTTACCGGTGTCGACGTAGCTCGAGGAGATCCATGAACAGATGACTGTCCCGACTCCAAATATGCACCTTCCTGAGCTAGCGCAATGTTAGACTGTACTTCCTGCCTAGAAGCTTTCCTCCAATAAATATTCACCACCAACGATTCCAAACGTCAGGCTGCTACTTCTTGTTTTTTCTACAACTCTTCCAAGTTCTCAATACTCTTACTAGAGGTTGCTATGAACGCTTGGATTTGTGTTTCAAGGTTGGAAGTACCACCCCCGTCGTCGGAATGTCGGATCTTATCCACCATGGTTGCCCAAGACAGATGCTTTGATACCAAAATGTAGCGTGTTGAGCTACAACAGTTGGATTTGAAGGCAGCTCATGAATAAAAAAAAGGAAAAAAAGAATGAAAAATCTAAGCAAAACAGTAAATTAGATTCATAAAATCTTATTGATGATTACAATGCATAGGGACAGAATATAAGATGATAGAGGCACAATTGTACTAGTCGTTGGTACCTAATGGACTGGTGTCCTTGATTCATTAGATTGAGTACTATAGACTAAATTGTAATATTCCTATACTAGGAGACTATAACATAAGGACTGATAAACAATTATAATTAACTAAGGAGCCCCTCCCAATTCCTTCTTGATCTGTAATTCAAATTAAGTCACGTTAAAATTCGTGACAAGAGAAAAAGAAAAAAAAATTGAGATTAAGCCATACAAATAGTTGTGGCTATAAATTATCTCACTAAGAGTAATATGAGAACTTTACATTAAATTGTTATTAAGCATACAAAAATATCATTATTTTTAGGACGGACTAAAAATAAAATAGGATCACATGTTGGTTTAAAAGAAGTACTTATAAATGTGGACACTAGACAATGTAGTGAAATGGTGCTTATGTGATAGGAAGACATGTGCCATATATGTCTTTGTACACCCTTAAACAAAGTTTAATGTATTTAGTTAATTACGAGTAAGGGTTCACAAATTTGGTTCAATGTTTATTTATTTTAAGAAAACAGAAAAAACTAGTCGACCCCTAAACTAGTTAGGTGAAAATTGCACGGGGCGTCCTATTTGGTCGTCCCCATTTAACCTATACTCATTTATTTAAAAACCTTTAACTTGTACCCACTTTTTAAATAACTTCAGCCCCCTTTCTCCTCCTCCTTCGTTTTCTTCTTCTTGTTTCTTCTGCTGCTATTGGTGATGCTATGGAACTTCAGTTCATGGGATGATTGCCATAAATATGTTTATCAAATTATTTAAAAATAAATTATAAGTAATTACGTAAGTTAGTAGACAATAATTTATGAATATTTCCTCGTACGTAAGTTAGTAGACAATGATAATTCTGTTTTTTTCACGTTTATTGTTTCCAAAATTAATGATTTAGATACTGTTGGCAATCTGATTTATGATAATTTATGATTTATTTATCTAGTATGTTAGAAAGCTTTTTCAAAAACTTCAGCTTATATAGTGCTGAAGTTTTTACAAATGAACTAAATAACTTCAGCTCTAGAGCTGAATTTTGCCGGTTACAAAACAAAAATTTTAGCTCTAGAGCTGAAGTTCGCCAGTAACAAAACAAAAACTTCAGCTCTAGAGCTAAAGTTCGTCAGTTACAAAGCAAAAATGTCAGCTCTAGAGCTGAAGTTCGCCAGTTACAAAACAAAAACTTCAGCTCTAGAGCTAAAGTTCGTCAGTTACAAAGCAAAAATGTCAGCTCTAGAGCTGAAGTTCGCCAGTTACAAAACAAAAACTTCAGCTCTAGAGCTAAAGTTCGTCAGTTACAAAGCAAAAATGTCAGCTCTAGAGCTGAAGTTCGCCAGTTACAAAACAAAAACTTCAGCTCTAGAGCTAAAGTTCGTCAGTTACAAAGCAAAAATGTCAGCTCTAGAGCTGAAGTTCGCCAGTTACAAAACAAAAACTTCAGCTCTAGAGCTAAAGTTCGTCAGTTACAAAGCAAAAATGTCAGCTCTAGAGCTGAAGTTCGCCAGTTACAAAACAAAAACTTCAGCTCTAGAGCTGAAGTTCACTAGTTACAAAAACAAAAGCTTCAGCTCAGCACACTTGCTACGCCAAGCCCGTCTACTAGAATGCTGAAGTTTTGCGTGATTACCTTTGCTACTTCAGCCCCTTTGGCATGCGGGACTGTTGAGGTTGGGCATTAAGTGGAAAAGGAAAATAAGCTGGTGTATTATACGGAGGAGGTATAAAAGTAGTGTATGGGTATGTGGGCATTTGGGTCGAAATTCCTATCTAGGCAAGTGAAGTGATTTGGGTTGTAGTCATTATTGGTGTATACGAGGAGAAAGGGGATGAGGATGATTAAGATGGCAATTGGGAAGATGAAGTTGTGGAGTTGAAAATTCCATAGGTTAAGGGCATCACGGAGTTGAGTAGGAAGGGAAAATTTGATTGGGCATGGAACGGGAAAACCCAGAAGTGGTATGCGGTAGACCTAGTATTGAAGGTTGAAGATGTGGCTGGTTGTTTGAAAAATAAGGGCTCATAGGGGCAAATGCCAGTGGGTCAATAGCTGGTGTTGTATAGGTTAATTTAGGTACAAGGGTAGGAGTAGGAAGAGGTAAGCCGCTTGTGGTACCGTAATAAATGGGAGTCATCGGGGCCGGCGGCAACTGCAATCCATCGGTGACACCAGGGTAAGCCGGTCTCAATGGGGTTGAATGAGGATGAGTAACCCATGTTGCTGATAATGGGGTTACCGGTGTCGACGAAGCTCGAGGAGATCCATGAACAGATGATTGTCCCGACTCCAAATATGCACCTTCCTGAGCTAGCGCAATGTTAGACTGTACTTCCTGCCGAGAAGCTTCCCTCCAATAAATATTCACCACCAACGATTCCAAACGCCCGGCTGCTACTTCTCGTTTTTCTACAACTCTTCCAAGTCCTCAATCCTCTTACTAGAGGTTGCTATGAACGCTTGGATTCGTGTTTCGAGGTTGGAAGTACCACCCCCGTCGTCGGAGTGTCGGATCTTATCCACCATGGTTGCCCAAGACAGATGCTTTGATACCAAAATGTAGCGTGTTGAGCTACAATAATTGGATTGAAGGCAGCTCGTGAATAACGAAAAGGAAAAAAGAATGAAAAAGCTAAGCAAAACAGTAAATTAGATTCATAAAATCTTATTGATGATTACAATTCATAGGGACAGAATATAAGATGATCGAGGCACAATTGTACTAGTCGTTGGTACCTAATGGACTGGTGTCCTTGATTCATTAGACTGAGTACTATAGACTAAATTGTAATATTCCTATACTAGGAGACTATAACATAAGGACTGATAAACAATTATAATTAACTAAGGATCCCCTCCCAATTCCTTCTTGATCTGTAATTCAAATTAAGTCAAGTTAATTCGTGACAAGAGAAAAAGAAAAAAAAATTGAGATTAAGCCATACAAATAGTTGTGGCTATAAATTATCTCACTAAGAGTAATATGAGAACTTTACATTAAATTGTTATTAAGCATACAAAAATATCATTATTTTTAGGACGGACTAAAAATAAAATAGGATCACATGTTGGTTTAAAAGAAGTACTTATAAATGTGGACACTAGACAATGTAGTGAAATGGTGCTTATGTGATAGGAAGACGTGTGCCATATATGTCTTTGTACACCCTTAAACAAAGTTTAATGTATTTAGTTAATTACGAGTAAGGGTTCACAAATTTGGTTCAATGTTTATTTATTTTAAGAAAACAGAAAAAAAAACAGTCGACCCCTAAACTAGTTAGGTGAAAATTGCACGGAGCGTCCTATTTGGTCGTCCCCATTTAACCTATACACATTTATTTAAAAACCTTTAACTTGTATCTACTTTTTATATAACTTCAGTCCCCTTTCTCCTCCTCCTTCGTTTTCTTCTTCATCTTTCTTCTGCTGCTGTTGGTGCTACTATGGAACTTCATTTCATGGGATGATTGACATAAATATGTTTATCAGATTATTTAAAAATAAATTATAAATAATTACGTAAGTTAGTAGACAATAATTTATGAATATTTCCTCGTACGTAAGTTATTAGACAATGATAATTCTGTTCTTTTCACGTTTATTGTTTCCAAAATTTATGATTTAGATACTGTTGGCAATCTGATTTATGATAATTTATGATTTATTTATCTAGTATGTTAGAAAGCTTTTTCAAAAACTTCAGCTTATATAATGCTGAAGTTTTTACAAACGAACTAAATAACTTCAGCTCTAGAGCTGAATTTTGCCAGTTATTCGCTAGTTACAAAACAAAAACTTCAGCTCTAGAACTGAAGTTCGCCAGTTACAAAGCAAAAACTTCAGCTCTAGAGCTGAAGTTCGCCAGTTACAAAAATAAAAACTTCAGCTCTAGAGCTGAAGTTCGCCAGTTACAAAAATAAAAACTTCAGCTCAGCACACTTGCTACTTCAAGCTCGTCTACTAGAATACTGAAGTTTTGCGTGATTACCTTTGCTACTTCAGCCCCGTATGCTGAAGTTATGCGAAAAAGCGGGTACACTTGTAATTGTTTTTGCAAAGCGGGTACAAGTTAAAACGTGACACAAAAAGCGGGTATAGATGCAAATGTCCCACTAGTTAGCCAGCAATACCAATCGAAGCACACGGAGGGAATTTAAGCTAGTGGGATCCATCGAAGACGGGCTTCGTTATTGGATTACTTCTTGGGCGGTATTTGTTGCACTTTTTGAAGTCGAATATTTAAAGAAGGATGGACGGAAGTCGTACCCTATAATTGTGTCACATTTTAACTTGTACCTTATTTTTAAAAATTATTAATTTGGTGGCCAGCTGATAAAAAATTCATAATAATATGACAATTATACCCGTGACAAAAGATATAAAGCATGTATTACGGATTAATCATGTGATATGCAACCTCATGCGTGAAAAATTTCACATTGAAGCTAAAACTTCATACTAATGCATGCTGAGTTATTTATCATGTAGTCTACAGTTTTGTCATGAGTTTTATCCGAAACTTCAGTCTAAACATGCTGAAGTTTTAAGTTCATTTGCTAAAAATTCAGAATAAACATGCTTAAGTTTTTGTCCTGCAGTATGTAATTTTCTAATGAGTTTTTGCTAATGAATGTTGAAGTTATTTAGTTCATTTACTAAAACTTCATACTAAAACATGCTGAAGTTTTGTCCTGGAGTCTACAGTTTTGTCATGAGTTTTATCCAAAATTTCAGTCTAAACAATCTGAAGTTTTTTAGCTCATTTGCTAATACTTCAGACTAAACATGCTTAAGTTTTTGTCTTGCAGTATGTAATTTTCTAATGAGTTTTTGCTAATACATGCTGAAGTTATTTAGTTCATTTGCTAAAACTTCATACCAAAACGTGCTGAAGTTTTGTCATGCGGACTACAGTTTTGTCATGAGTTTTATCTGAAACTTTAGTCTAAACAAGCTGAAGTTGTTTAGTTCATTTGCTAAAACATCAGACTAAACATGCTTAAATTTTTGTCTTGCGATACGTAATTTTCTAATGAGTTTTTGCTAATGCATGCTGAAGTTATTTAGTTCATTTGTTAAAACTTCATACCAAAACATGTTGAAGTTTTGTCCTGCAGTCTACGACTTTCTCAATAGTCTTTTATTAAAGAAGGGCAAAATCGTCTTTTTAAAATATTTTTAACAAAAAATAGTACCAATGCAAACGTAAAAATAAAGCGGATACAAATTAAAATGGAGCGACCAAATAGGACGCCCCATATAATTTTTACAGGATAGAAATAGGATATTTCAGTATTATTATTGATATTTTGACCCTGGTAAAAAAAGTTTGGTAAAAACGTCGTCCTAAAAGTTTAAAGTTCGTTTTCTAGGATTTTTTGGACTTACAGAATATTAAAACATGCGGCACTTATGGTGATCCTCATAATTTTGCCACGAATTCGTAATTTCTGGTACTTTCCGAATTGCGAAGGCTTAGTTCGAAACTAAAAGAATGATATTTTTGCTTGATCAATTTAAATTAATGGTTGGTTAATGAGACTCCTAGCTTAAATTAGATGGGAAAAAAAAATGAATTTCTATATTATAATTATAATAATAGTAATGATTTTAAAGTAGATAAATGATATAAAAAATTGATAGGTTTAAATTACTTGTTCCACGAATAAAAAGTTGATAGTGATCCAATAATATAAAAGCATCTACTTGGGGATTGCATCAAAATTTTGACGAACATAATTTAAAACTCTGATGCATGGCTATTTTGTCAAAATCTTTTGTCATGAGGTCAAAATATAAACAGTGGTTTAAAAAAGTCCGTCAACAGAAATTTTTAGAACATTTAAAGGAATATCGTTTGAATGCAAAGATGCCCCCACTTTCTATGATCCTGATGAGTGCCTTGTTAGATATTGCTGTCAAAAAATTTACTGGTTCAATCAAACTCAGATCTTGCATCAAAATGCCACATTGGAAAGGTTTTGGCAAATTTCCATTCATCTAACAGGGGTTCGGTAATCGAAAACGTGGTTGGACAAAAAATTTGTGTTGAAAAACAAAACATTCTCTTTTCCAGATATAAAAATACCCGGTACCCCTTTAACTTGAATGAAGAATCAAGATCGACTCAAAATGAACCGTGACAAACTCGTACGTGCAAGCAAAGACTGATATATTTGATTTGATCCATACATAGTGAACATCCTTTTAAAAAGTTTTTGAGTTTATAGTAAGTTTAAACGCCATAGCTGAAAGTTGTGGCTGACCTACCTTTACCAACAACAACAACAAACTCAGTATAGTTCCACAAGTGGAGTCTGAGAAGGAGAAAGTGTACGCAGACCTTACCTTGCCATTAAAGAGATAGGTATGCTATTTTCAATAGACCCTCGGCTCCGGAGCCACCTTTACCGAAAAATTGTAATGTGTTGTAGGGTATATATATGAAATATCGTACCCTTAGTTTAAATATTTTTTTATACTTCAGTATCCAACGAGGCATATAATATCGACCTTCTTTTTTCTTTCCTTTGATATTTTCAGTTTAATCGAATATTTTAGGCTGTTAAAATCTTCGATATCCCGCATGCTTCGCTGGAATTTGGTCAATTAACTTATAGTATACTACACATGAGAAACTAAGTGGTAGTTGGATCAGACAATCGTTCAATTTTTTTATTTTGGTTTTAGGAGATTCAGTTTTATGTATAATTCTTTAGAATTAACTGATTGTCCAGATATGGATTTTGGATCATATCTTTGATGCAAATTCTTAAACTTGTTTTAGAAGCGTTATAATATGCTCAATCCTCTAATTCTTAAACTCTATATAAGTGATTTCTTTATCTTCTTTATATTAGTGCCTCTTGGAAAGGTTCAAAAACTAAAATATCTATTCAATTGAATTCAATTATGAGTTATATAGGAGCTTTCTCTCAGAATTTTTTTTAAGAGAAAGTGTTGTCCAAGTTACACCCATGCGTAAAATATAGTGATTCGAATTGATTATGAACTATTTCGTTGAACAATGTAAATAACATTATTAAGTTAATTTCTTTTGAGGCACTTCTAGCAATATTGATATAGTATTCACTCTTCATGCAAGACAAATTCAACTCGTTCAAAGTTGGAGTTTGACAATATCATATAAAAACCAAGAAAGTGAGGTTACAGTATTAAATAATTCTAAGACTCTGTTTCTAGGAAGTAACCTCTTATACGACTTGTTCAAAAAAAAATCTCCCCTTCTTTTTTTAATACACGTTCAAATCACTATTCTTTTTTTCGTTCAACTCCTTTCAGGAATTTTTTATCATTTAGCATAATTTTATAGTAGCTCACTTTTTTTTACAAGTAAGCAGACTATTTCGTCTTATATTTCCATCATCAGTTGCTGCTGAATTTAAGCTCTTCTATCTTCTCGAGAAATTTGGATTAGTTTTACACAATGGAGTGCAAGATTTCCTGGAACTTTTATACCTTAATGTTTCTCCTTTTTGTACTATGTTCTGGTGCAGGTATTTCATTAAATTCAAGTAGTAGCTCTCAACATTCAAAATTATATTCAATTGGAGTGATTCTTGTTTACTGATAAATTTGAGTTTCTTGCTTTTTACTGCAGCTGCCTTTGACGCATTGGATCCAAATGGAAACATAACAATTAAATGGGACGTGTTTTCTTGGACTCCTGATGGTTATGTGGTAAATATATTTGAATTATTATGTTATTCACATTTTAATACTAAGCAGTTTGAGATTTTTGGTACATGAATTCTTGAAATTCTTTAGGCAGTGGTGACAATGAACAATTACCAAATGTATCGTCCAATAACGAGCCCAGGATGGACTTTAGGATGGACATGGGCAAAGAGTGAGGTAATTTGGTCCATGTTGGGAGCACAAGCTACTGAACAAGGGAATTGTTCAAAGTTTGGAACTAATATTCCTCACAGTTGTGATAAAAATCCTAGCATTGTTGACTTGTTGCCAAATACCCCTTTTAACCAGCAAATTGCTAACTGCTGCAAGGGTGGTGTTTTGGATTCGTGGGGAAAAGACCCTTCTGCTGCTGTCTCTGCATTTCAGATTAGTGTTGGCTCTGCTGGGACTACAAATAGAACCGTCAAACTTCCCAAAAATTTCACTTTGTTCGCTCCAGGACCTGGATATACCTGTGGTCCTGCTAAAATCATTGCTCCCACAATTTTCATCACGCCTGATGGTAGACGAGTGACAAAGGCAATCAGTAAGTTTGATTATCAGTAGTTCTAACCGAAGATTGGAAGTAATTAGTGTTTCCTAAGTCTGTCTCTAACAGCCTGAATATTTTTGCTCAAAATGCAGTGACATGGAGAGTGATCTGCACTTACTCTCATTTCTTAGCCTCCCCGAAACCAACATGTTGTGTCTCCTTGTCTTCTTTTCACAATAGAAGTATCACACCTTGCCCATCGTGTTCTTGTGGCTGCCAGAAAAGCAGCAACTGTGTCATGTAAGATATGCATTTCCCATTGTTAAGAGCTTTATATTAAGTACTAGTAGTCCATATTTTGAACGTACTGATGAGCAAAACACATCTAAACAAGTAACAGTTGGCCTTGTTAAGTAGCTATAAAATAACGAACAAGTGTGGTTGCAGGAAGACACCGAGTGGAGAGGGAGTAAATGTGCCAAGGAAAGTAAATAAGCCAGTGCTGCAATGCACAAAACATATGTGCCCTGTCAAAGTGCATTGGCATGTGAAATCAAACTACAACAAGTATTTGAGAGTGGAGATCACCATCACAAACTTCAACTATCAATTCAACTATACACAGTGGACACTCGTCGTTCAGCATCCAAACTTTAATAATGCTACCAAAGTTTCCAGCTTTTCATACAAGCGTCTCATGCCTCATCCATCGATTAGTATGCCCTCTATCTCTTTATTTGATTCATAAGGATAAAATACATATTCCTTTGTTATTCTCCGTCAAGGCATTCATCGGGCTGATGATATTCTAATTATGCAGATGATACTGCCATGTTTTATGGGAGAAAATCATATAATGATGTCCTGATGCAAGCTGGACCAAAAGGAAATATCCAGTCAGATTTAACACTTGAGAAGGATGGAAACACAATTACACTAAAGAAAGTTTCGGCTTTTCCTCGGAGGGTCTTCTTCAATGGCAATAACTGTGTGATGCCATCTCCTGAATCTTACCCCTTTGTTCCAAATTCTTCCGGATAAAGAGTGTTGCCCAAAAGTGGCTCTTCTGTTTCTCTTGGTATTCCTAGCCTGTGGTGGTATTTGGTGATAAATATTGAAGAACGGGAATGTATTAATGAGTATTACAATACACTTGACAATTTCCAGAACTTGTGAAGAGTTATAACGAAAAATAAGGTTCTTAATCAGAGCAGACTCAGATCATCCAGTCCATTTTCTTATAGATATCAAATGTGTGCCATAAAATGTAAACCATGTTAGAACATGCGCAGCGGAAGCAAGCATACAAACCAGGCATCAAATACATGTAAACTAGACAATGTTATAATCACAAGATTAGAAGCACTAACCTCTTGAAATCGTTGCACAAAACTTTCAAACATCAATAATCCAGGGCTGCAGTCTTCTACTATATGCCTAGTAAAACCTTGGACGATTTTGCTTTTGGGTGAGCAAAAACAATACAACTTTACTTTTGGGTGGGCAAAAGCAATACAACTCTAAAAGTAAGTAATTACGTGAAAGTACTCTTCTTTAAGTAGAGTTATTTTTGGCCGAAATTATGCTACTAAAAACGTGTAGGATTCTGCTTTTACAAGTAGAATCTCACTCCAGCTGTACTATATGACTTTTCTTCCAAGTCACTTTTTATTCAAGTCTTGTTCAGCTTTTTATTAGGTATAGCAGGGACCACATAAATAATAAGAGGCTATCAATTATAGCATTAATTCAAAATTAGCATGAATTAATTCTTACTATAATTTATTCCCCTAAAACTGCAATTGAACTCCTCAATATGAATTTGGAAAATTCAATAACACTTATTTTAACTCCCCATGTTAAGATCTCAAATACCAATTAATTAAAT
>ML354361.1:0-19682 GCA_005239505.1 Nicotiana paniculata
CAATGATAAGTATGCATATAATTAACAATACTGAGACTGAGATATGAAATGATATGCTATAACGGGACTGAGCATATAAAATCAAATAATCACAAAATGAGATAATAATATACGATCACTCAGGTCTCAGCATTTTCAGCGTGAAGCCTAGCATTTATATTTAACATGATTTCTAACAAGTTCACAATTACCACATTAATAGAAGTACATATATCATCAGGGAATAATCACTAAGCAGTGCCATGGGATAATCCAGGCCACAAATACTCGGTGCACGCCCGCACGCCCATTACTTGGCATGTGCGTCACCTCAACAATAGTCATAAATCATTTAGCTCGGGGTTTCGAAACCTCAGAACCAAGTTTGGAAACGTTACTTACCTCAAAATTGGCTAAAATACTATTCCGTTGTGCCTTTGCCTCTAAATTTGGCCTTTGAGTGCTCCAAATCTACCAAGTTCAGATTTTTATCATCAAATTATGCTTAAGGAATGAATTCCAATTGAAAAGTATCAAATTTATCTCAAAACCCGAAATTAGTCAAAACCCGACCCCCCGGGCCCGTATATCGAAACCCGATAAATTTTATACCAAAATGTTCTTCATCATCTCACGAGTCCGTACATATCAAGAACGCTAGAATCGGAGTTCGTTTGACCCCTCAAATCAACCCCTAAAGGTCTCAAAATCTCAAGCCCTAACCCCACATTTTTCCTACTGATTTTCATAATTAAACACTGATATAAGGTCTCCAATCACATTTAATTGAGTTATTAAGTCCAAAAACCTTACCTCAATGATGAACCAGCGTTTCCCTCTTCAAAATCCCTCAAAAACCTCGGAACCCGTACAACAATGGTGAAAAGAGGGTTAAAAATCGCAAAGGCAGGTTTTTATACTTTCTGAACAGTGGTACCGCACCTGCGGCCACTTAAGCGCACCTGCGGACCCGCACCTGCAGTCCCAGGTCCGCACCTGCGGAGCATATGCACCCGCGACCCCTTCTCCGCACATGCTACTTCGCAGGTGCGATCTTCTGCTGAGCCTCCCAAAATCCGCATCTGCGGAGTTTTGCTCGCTCCTGCGGGTTCGCACCTGCGGTCACACTTTCGCAGGTGCGGTTACACCAGCACCAGCAGTTGAAGCTGCATTTTACCAACTTTAAAACTTCCGTTAACCATCCGTAATCAATCCCGAGCCCTTCGGGACCCCAACCGAATATACAACATATCATATATGATCATTCAAACTTAGTTGCACTCCCGAAGCATTAAAATAACATCAAAACGCCAAAATCACATCAAATTCAAGCCTAAGAACTTTGAATTATCTAAAATCCTCCAACTATGCCGAAGCTATCCAAAATAACTCCGATTGACCTGCAATTTTGCAGAAATATCCAAAATGACATTATAAACCTGTTCCAACTTCCGGAATTCCATTCCGACCCTGATAGCGTATTTCTCATTGCCGACCGGAAATCACCATAAACTAACTTTCGCCAATTCATGCCTAATTCTACACCGGACATCACAAAAATATTCTGAACACACTCCTAAGTCCCAAATCACCTGACGAATCTATCCAAGCCATAAAATCCGCATTCCGAGGTCTTTTACCAATAAGCAAACTCTCAGTTGACTTTTCCAACTATAGGGCTATTTTTAAGGACTAAGTGGTTAAACTCTCAGTACAAACATTTCGATTTCAAGCCTACCAACTCTAACACATTAATATTAGTATAACCAACCTATGACAAGGCAATAACAACAATAATAATACAAATTCTACAGGACGGCCGACCGAGTCGTTACAATAATATTAATATTTTTATTTTGATCATTTAATATGAAATTGTTTCATATATAGATTTTTAAATGGTTTAAACAAGGTTTTGAATGCATATCATCGGTTAATGATATTTGGCTCAGGCTGTGCGGGTAAAGTGTCATGTATTAATCGCGTGTTATTGATGGATTTTGGGGTGTGACAACATCATATTAACTTAAATAATCGTTCAGCCGACTGCTTAAACTAAATAGACAATGAATTTATAATATATATGTATAATCCATATATAGTATGCATATAACTGTCACACCCCTTTTTTAACCCCCAAAAGATATGTGTGTTATTGGATTATTGCGGGTTAAAGAGTTTTTCCAATTAAAGTGACAAACTTGAGTAGGGATTATTTTATTTATAGAGTCGCCACTTGAAATTTATTTTTTTCGGTGTTCCAAGTCACCTTTTATTTGAATCTCTAGTCAAAGAAAAGTTTGACTCTATTTTATCGGTCCGGGAAAACAAAGTTCGGGTAAGCATTTTTGTTGACCGAGGAGAAGGTGTAAGGCAGTCCCCGAGTCCCGTGGTTCTAGCACGGTCGCGTTATTGACTTAAACGACTTTAATTAATTATGGACAAACTGTGATTTAGATGATTTTTATGTTTTACTTATCCGCTCTTACTTCTTGATTATTGGAATTACTAAACAAAATAATTTGGATAATATTACGTTGTCAGAACCACGATATGCAAGCGAATGCGTGATCGAATAACAAAATTAATTAACTTATCATAATTGCGCATCGCAAGCGAATCCGAAATCATAACCATCAATTATTTGTAATACTTTGAAAAATTACTACACTTGAGAAAATTAGCTCTTGAAAATTTAAAAGTCAACTATCGCGCTACGCAAGCGAATCCACAATTTTGGCAAAGAATTAACTAAATTAAAAACTTGAAACTAATGAGTATGGTATGAGATTATTGAATTAATTTATTGAATGTTAAATATCACACTACGCAAGCGATTCCGTGAGTTAAAGTGCGCCTACTAATTGCCTAGCGTTTAAGTTACTTAATTAAAAAAAGGCATTAGACTATTTAATTAATTATTACAGAGGAGAGGATATACTACTATTAAAATTTATTTAACCAACCTATAGCTTGAACATTCTAGGCTTATGCTTATTGGAATTCCATGACATTATGCCACTTATTTATTTGTAAAAAAAAGGTTGGGTTATTGATTAAGAAAAGAATTCAGCTTATGGATAATGGGCCAAATCAATGTGTGTGTATATATATATATATGTGTGTGTGTGTGTGTGTGTGTGTGTGTGTATTATTGGATTGTTGCGGGTTAAAGAGTTTTCCAATTAATGTGACAAACTTGAGTAGTGATTATTTTATTTACAGAGTCATAATGTGTGTGTGTTATTAGATTGTTGCGGGTTAAAGAGTTTTTCCAATTAAAATGACAAACTTGAGTAGGGATTATTTTATTTACAGATTCGCCACTTGGAATTTATTTTTTCCGGTGTTCCAAGTCACTTTTTATTTGAATCCCTAGTCAAAGGAAAGTTTGACTCTATTTTATCGGTACGTGAAAATAAATTTCGGGTAAGGAATTCTGTTGACCGGGGAGAAGGTGTAGGGCAGTCCTCGAGTCCCGTGGTTCTAGCACAATCGCTTTATTGACTTAAACTTGACTTTAATTAATTATGGACAAACTGTGATTTATATGATTTTTATGTTTTACTTATCCGCTCTTATTTCTTGATTATTGGAATTACTAAACAAAATAATTTGGATAATATTACGTTGTCATAACCACGATACGCAAGCGAATGCGTGATCGAATAACAAAATTAATTAACTTATTATAATTGCGCCTCGCAAGCGAATCCGAAATCATAACCATCAATTATTTGTAATACTTTAAAAAATTACTACACTTGAGAAAATTAGCTCTTGAAAATTTAAAAGTCAACTATCGCGCTACGCAAGCGAATCCACAATTTTGGCAAAGAATTAACTAAATTAAAAAATTAACTAGAAACTAATGAGTATGGTATGAGATTATTGAATTAATTTATTGAATGTTAAATATCACACTACGCAAGCGATTCTGTAAGTTAAAGTGCGCCTACTAATTGCCTAGCGTTTAAGTTACTTAATTAAAAAAAGACATTAGACTATTTAATAAATTATTCCAGAGGAGAGGATATACTACTATTAAAATTTATTTAACCAACCTATAGCTTGAACTTTCTAGGCTTATGCTTATTGGAATTCCATGGCATTAGGCCACTTATTTGTTTGTAAAAAAAAGGTTCGTTTATTGATTAAGAAAAGAATTCAGCTTATGGATAATGGGCCAAATCAATTTTTATATATATATATATATATATATATATATATATATATGTGTGTGTGTGTGTGTGTGTGTGTGTGTGTGTGTGTGTGTGTGTGTGTGTGTGTGTTGTGTGTGTTATTGAAGCCTACATCAGTTAAACCCCAAATCTCTTTTTAAGTCCCACAAAACAAATTTATTTCAACTTAACCTTGAAATTGACCAAATTTGATGTTAATAACAATTCACCTTAATAAATGAAGTAACCGAAACATGATAAAAGCTCACTGAAATCTAACTCTAATAAACGAGATAAAGATTCAAGCAAAACTCAAATAAATATATTTTTTATATTTTGGAGAATAACTTCAGGGAAGATTAACAAATTAACTAAGCAAGAAGATGCCAAAGCAAGCTAATAAATGTGTCAACATAGTAAACTAAAGAAATTAGATTCACATCTACATCATGCTCACCTAAAATAAATTAAAGACTTTTAAGTGCAATAAGGTGATAAATGGACATTTCAACCACTAGACAACAATAAGTAGAGAGTTATCTTCGAAAAGCTAAAACTACTGCATATTTACATATTTTTATACGTAGGTACAACATTTATTCTTAAGCAAAGACCAAGTACAACATGCTTCAGCCATTCGGACAAATTTGAATCTTCTTATTACTGTAAAAAATCTGCAATATAAAGACGTAGGAATTACCTTGTTCGCAGAATAAAAAGACAGCAGTGAGATGAGCAGAAACAACAACAAAGTAGCAGAAAAACAGCAATGAAAACGAGCAAAAACAACAGCAAATTCATATCCAAACAGCCCCAAAACCTTAGAGAAGAAGCCCAGAATCAACTCTAAAAGACTTATTCTTTTTTAAAAGAGTTTTCACTCTAAGAAGCACTCATGAAGCTCACAATTTTAGCTTGCTTTCTTTAAGTTCAATTGCTGATTTTTACTCCTAAAATTGTATTTTTTTAGTGTGTAAAAATGTCTAGCAGATGTGTGTAAAAGATGTGTCTTTTTTAGAGTTCAAGATGTGTCAAGATGAGGGAAGAAATCCTCTTTATATAGGAAAAGAAAGGACTTTGGGACAGATTTTGTTTAGCCAAAAATCTGTCCAAAATAATGGATTTTTGACCAAAAATCTGTCCAAAACCAGAATTTTTGCCAATAAACAATTTTTTTTACCAAATGTGGACAGAATTCTGGAGTATTGTACTCCAAAATAGTCCGCACCAGTGAAAGCAACCAAACACGGACCCTACACTCAAGTACCCTCCCTTTCTTTACCTTTCCCCTTAATCCCTCAAATCAGATTCAAAGCTAACTAGTCCACAAAGAGAAACCAAATTCATTCTAGTTCAAACAACTAGTAATTCGAACAAGATCAGTTAAGAGTCGACTAGTAGGAATCAACAAGACTTAAACATATAACTACATAGGCTAAACAACTACTTCAATCTCAATTTAGTTAATTAGGACTAATACCAAATCTATAAACACACAAACTACTAATTCAAACTAAAACATGACAACGTAGGAAAGACAAACTCGAAACTGCAATCTAATAGGTAATTCAAGCCTAACGACTGGACGAAATCAATACAACTCAATCATGCTAACTAAACGATTATTCTAGATAATTAGAAAGAGAAATTATTCAGCTAATCACGAAGTTAAACTACATGTCGAGCTACTGAAACGACAAAAAGAAACTAAACAAATATTCTTTGAGAAATTGAACTACTGCTTCAAACTAATAAGATGCAAATCAAATAATCGAAGTTAAACTTTTAACTACCACTACTAATCAAGCTTGGACAATTATAATTAAGCGAAAAAATCAAAAACAATATTATACTAAGTAGTCGATCGATCATTATTAGAACTTAAACTTAAACAAAACTATTAAACCAAATAAGAGAAACTAAAAATCTAAGACAGAGAGAAAGGGATTAGGAATTTTACCAAGATCGAGCACCCGGGCAATGGCAGGACAGTGGCGGTGGTGACGGTTCGAGAAGTGTTCGATCCTGGGCAAGATCTTATTGTTGATAAACACTGAAACATTTGAACTCTGGTGAACCAGATTTCAGTTTCAATGTAATCAACAATAAAATCTCGCTCTAGGTCAGAATATAGACTAAAACAAAGAGATTCACCATTTTTGGTGGCTTCCGGCAACCCGCTGGAATCTAGCCGCCGAAATTTCGGGGTGAGATTGACATCAATAGGTAGGCCTTGAGGAGTTCTATCCGTTGATGTAAGTATCATAGGATGGGGTGTTGTTGTTTGCGGTGAATTTCAAAAAGAAAGGTGGGCTAGGGTTTCAGATTTGCTTAGATTTATGGAGATTGGTGGAGTTTTGGAGGATATGAGGCTTGGATTCATGGAGAGGAGGTTGAGAGGAAGAGATGGTAATCTTTTAGGGTGGTTTGGATGACGGCCGCCGGTGGAGATGGGTGGCGGCGGCTAGGTCTTGAGGAAGAGAGGAGAGAGTGAGAAGAGAGAAGAAGAAGAAGAATAAGGGAAATAGGGCAAAATTTTGGGGAATTAGTGGTTTAAATACATGAGTGGGAGATTAATATTGCTAGGAAAGTCAATGTTAGAATTCGATTAACTACTTCCCATTATGTATCCATTTAGACATAATAAAATAATCTACAGTAAACTGAGTATATTGGCTTTTAATGAATGATTCCCAATATAATAAAGAGAAATAAAATACTAATTAATTAAACCGAGCCACGAAACTAATCATATAAATGAATCTATAACTACCCCAGAGTCTGGTGTCACAATTCACGAACTACTAAAGAATAATACAAATAATGGCTGAAAGAAATAGTGTAACTGTTCTGAATGATATAAAACAGTGTATGTAAAANAGGTGGTCGTCCTGAAATCCTCCACTGCTGACTAGCACATGGATCTGTGCAAAAGAGCACAGAGTGTAGTATCAGTACAACTGATCCCATGTACTGAGTAAGTGCCGAGCCTAACCTCGGTGAAGTAGTGACGAGGCTAAGTGGGGCTTCAACAATATAATCGATAACAACAATAAATAATAAAGCAAGCAGGAAGTCTAAACAAGTAAATAAATAAGCGCTGCAACAAAATAAATCAACTCAGCTATAACCAATTCTCAAATAACTCTTCAAAATTCCAAACTTTAACTTTGAATAAAAGTAGTGCCAAAATATGAAAATAGTAATATTAAATAGAAAGTTTCAAATCTTTGTTTTTCAAAAAAAAAAAAAAATAGTAAAAATAAACATTTAGCTTTTCAAATATTTATTTTCTTTGAAAATCAGTAAAAAAATATAAATGTCCTCCCTTATCGCTCCTTGTTGCGGCGTGCAACCCGCTCCCACCTGTCCTCCCTTATTGCTCCACCCTAATATATCACCATTATTACTCATGTTGCGGCGTGCAACCCGATCCCACCTGTCCACCCTTATCACTCCTTGTTGCGGCGTGCAACCTGCTCCCACCAGACATATCATATCAATTTATTTAAGATTTCACAAATTCAGGCCAAGCCTTTCACAATACTTTTGTCGCAACAAATATAAATAATAAACTGCATTATTCTCATAACTTCATCAATAACCTCTCAATCATAAAACCAACAGGAATATCAAATATAAATACCTTTAATTCATACAAACAATACCAAACCTCTCAACCATGTTTATATCACCAGGAAACTAACTCAAACAACCAATACTCTTTCCAAATAGTCACAACAATAACTAACAACAATTCAACCATGCCAAATAGTCATAGAAACAATAATGAACATATAGCAGTTAAGACCATGATTAAATAAGTGGGGAACGGGAAATGATCATGTTTAACAGATAATTAGGGTGGTGCATAGATACTCTTCACCACACCTATACACCACGCCCACGCATTTCACATAGCAAACAAGTAGGGAGTCCTATTCCCTCAAGCCAAAGTTAGACCAAACACTTACCTCAATTCCGCAGGCCACTCACTGCTCAATTATTGCTTTTCCCTTTGAATTCACCTCTAAATTGCTCGAATCTAACCAAAATTAACTTAATATCATTAACTAATGCTAAAGGAACTGACTTTCTTGAAAAATATAATTTTTCCTAAGTTTTCTAAAAAAAAAAGTCAAAACCCGACCCCGGGCCCGCTTGGTCTAAACTCGGGGTTCGGACCAAATTATGTTCACCCATTCACCCACGAACCCAAATATGCTATTAGTTTTGAAATCCGACCTTAATTTGATATAAAAATTTAATTTTTACAAAACTCCCTAATTCTACCCAAAACCTAGATTTTTACCATGAAAATCCTTTGTTTTTGCTTTAAAAGTGAGACAAAATAGTAAGGAATTGAAAGAACAAGGTTTGAAATTGACTACCTATGAATTGGGGATGAAGATTGCTGAAGAAAAATCGTTTTTAGGGCTGGAACTTCAAAAATTTTGTAGAAGAAAGTGTTATGCCGTTCTTTAACAGGTATTTATATTAGTTGGGCTGGGCAACTGTGCGATCGCGGATAAAGATGTGCGAGCGCACAGGGTAAGGAAAATTGGGTTGTGCGATCGCGGGAGGAAGAGTGTACTCGCACAGGGTATGGAACTTCGGGCTGTGCGATCGCGGGAGAAAGAGTGCAATCGCACAATACAAATTTTGGGGCCCCTTGAGCTTGCACTGTGCGATTGCGGATAAGGCCTTGCGATCGCACAGGGTTCCAAACAAGCCTTCTAAATTTACTCTGTGCTATCGCGGAATTTCCTATGCGATCGCACAGAGCAATTACCTGGACACCAGAAAACTTAAAACCAACAATTACTTCAAGTGCAAAAACATCCCGTGGACTACCCGAAACTCACCCGAGCCCTCGGGGCTCTAAAAAAATGATGCACGCAAGTCTAAAAATATCATACGGACTTGCTCGTTCAATAAAATCATGCATATCTATGAATTAAACCTCAAAATTCATCATTTTCATAAAAAACTCTTAAAGTTCATAACTTCTCAACCGAATGTCCGAATCACGTCAAACGAACTCCGTTTTTCACCAAATTTCACAGTTAACCTCTAAATATCATAACAAAGCTGTACCGAGATCTAGAACCAACATACAGACCCAATATCAATGATTTATAGCATTATTTCTTTTCTTTAATTCATGAACATTTCAGCAAAATAATTTCTTTCAAAAATTGATTTCTAAGGTTTGGCACCTCGAAATTCATTTCCGGGCATACGCCCGAGTCCATATTTTACTGCAGACCACCCGGGATCGTCGGAACATGGATCTGGGTCCGTTTACTCAAAATGTTGACCAAAGTCAACTTTTATCAAATTTAAATTCTAAAAATTACTATTTCTCATAAAATGACCCCTTGGGTCATTACACTTGTGCTCTATGGCGGGGCCTGCAAATCCATCAAAGACGAACAAAACGAAAAAAAAATTTCTGGCCCAGTTTGGACTAGGAAAATTTGTGAGTTATCAGAGAAATCTATAAACTATCTGATTATTGAAAAGCACACAGAAACACTAGGGGTCGGTACCCTGTATTACTGAAAAGAATATAACCAGGGGTTAGTACCCTGTATTACTAGGAATGAATGTAATCAGGAGTTGGTACCCTATATCACTAGGAAGGAATGTAATCAGGAGTTGGTACCCTGTATTACTGGAAGGAAAATAACCAGGGGTTGACGCCCTGTATCACTAGGAAGGAATGTAACAAGGGGTTGGTACCCTGTATTACTAAAGGAAATATAACCAGGGTTGGTACCCTGTATTACTGAAAAGGAATGTAACCAGGGGTCCTGTATTACTGAAATGGAAAATAACCAGGGGTTGGCGCTAAGGGTGTCAAACGGGCCGGGTTGTCCCGTTTCCGGACCGACCCAGACCAGTTGAAACCAGAACCGGACCAGCCCGGTACGAAGGGGGCCGGGTGGGCTAGGTTGGAGGAGTAGAAGGGGTTGGTGAGTTTATAATTTTTCTACCGGTTACCCGGACCGGTCCAACCCGGTCAAAGTGAACAGTGCACTTACCGGTTAAACCGGCCCAGACCGGCCCGGTTTTAACGGCTAAATTTTTTTGTTTTTTTAAATATTATTAGAAGTATTATGAATTTATGCTTAATGTTTTAGTTTGTTATTTTAATATTATTAGACGTATAAATGCAAGTTTGAACTTTAATTTGAAGTATTAAATGTAAACTTTAATTTGTAAGTTTGAAGTTTTGAACTTGCAAATTATAAGTAAATTCTTAATGATATATTCAAATATAAGAATTTTAAAGTCTTTGAATCCTTTATTCAAACACTATTTTTATAAGTTTATTTTTTTGTTTATATTTTTACGATAGTTATAACAAATACAAAAAAATTAAAAAAATAAAATAATTTACTGTTAACCCAGCCCGGCCCCGCCCAGTTTATCCGTAACCCTTACGGTTTAATTTTTACCCGGATGAACCCGAACCCGTTAAACCCGTTAAGCCTCAACCCGTAACCGGCCCGGTTCGTAACCCGTGCGGTTCACATTTTTCCCTACCCAGCCCGACCCCGCCCACCCGATTAACACCTCTAGTTGGCGCGCTGTATCACTGAAAGGACGGAAAATTCGAGCATACTATTCAGATCTTGGAGGATATGCTCCGTGCATGTCATTGACTTTGGAGGTTCTTGGGATCAGTTCTTGCCATTAGCAGAGTTTGCCTACAATAATAGCTACTAGTCGAGCATCCAGATGGCTCCCTATGAGGCGTTATATGGTAGACGGTGCAGGTCGCCAGTTGGGTGGTTTGAGCCGGGGGAGACTCGGTTGTTGGGTACATATTTAGTACAGGAGGCTTTGTAGAAGGTCAAGATTATTCAGGATCGCCTTCGTTCAGCTCAGTCAAAGCAAAAGAGTTATGCCGACTGTAAGGTTCATGATGTGGCATTCATGGTCGAGGAGAGAGTATTACTTCGGGTATCGCCCATGAAGGGTGTCATGAGATTTGGGAAGAAGGTCAAGTTGATCCCTAGGTATATCGGGACGTTTGAAATTCTCGAGAGAGTGGGGGAGGTGTCTTATAGACTTGCGTTGGCTCCAAGGTTATCCTCAAGTCATCCAGTATTTCATGTGTCCATGCTCCGGAAGTATCATGGTGACCCGTCCCACGTATTAGATATCATCCCTGTCCAATTGGACAAGGATTTGACTTATGAGGAGGAGTCGGTAGCCATTCTAGACCGGCAAGTTCGACAACTGAGGTCGAAGAGTTACCTTTCAGTTTGAGTGCAGTGGAGAGGTCATCCTGTTGAGGTAGCTACTTGGGAGTCCGAGCCGGACATGCGGAGTAGATATCCCCACTTGTTCTCCAGTTCAGGTACTTTTCTATGTCCGTTCGAGGACGAACAGTTATTTTAGAGCTGGAGATTGTGATGACCCTAGGGGTCATCTTGTGTTTTAGGACTTATTCCACATTCATTAGCCTTAAAAATCTTATAATTATCCTCCTCGATATACGTGCGCATTCCGGGAGTAATTTCGGAAAGCATTTATGTGAAAAAATAGAAGAAATAATAATTTTTGAAATTTAAAATGATTTTTAGTTGACTTTGATCAACGTTTGGAGAAAACGGACCCGGACCCATGTTCCGACGGTCCCAGTGGGTTCGTAATAAAATATGGGACCTGAGCATATGCCCGGAATCAAATTCCGAGGTCCCAAGCTCGAGAAATAAATTTTTGATGAAAATTGTTAAACTGAAATTTAAAGGAATTAAAGAAATTAATTATTGTTCGAACTCGTTGGTATCAGGCCCGTATTTTTTGTTCCGGATCCCGGTACAAGTCTATTATAACATATATGTCATGTCTGTGAACTTTGGTGGAAATCAGAGTTTATATGACGTGATTCGGACGTCCGGTTGAGAAGATAGTGAATTTGATATGTTTTTGAGGAATTTATGAGTTTTGAGGAAAATTTCGTAGTTTTAGGTGTTATATTAGCAATTTGATCGCACGAGCAAGTCCATATGATGTTTTTAGACTTGCGTGCATGCTTGGTTTGGAGCCCCGTGGGCTCGGGTGAGTTTCGGATAGGCTACAGAGTGAGTTAGACTTAGAATTTTTCTAGTGTCTGCATTTTCTGGGAACTGGCCTCTGATCTCACAATTGCGAGGTCAGTGTTCGCATTTGCGAACATCCCATTTTCTGCCAGGTTCGCATTTGCAAACAATTTATTCGAATTTGCGATAAATGCCTAGATCAGCCTAGGTTCGCATTTGCGACAATGTGCTCGCATTTGCAGAAGGCCATCAATCGCATTTGCGAATGGAGTCTCGCATTTGCGATGGGAACTGGGTAAGGCAATTCTTCGCAATTGCGACCAAAAGGTTCGCATTTGCGACAACATCCGAAAAATGATAGGTTCGCATTTGCGAGCTTCGCAATTGCGAAGCTCTGGTTGCAAATGTGACGTCCGCAGGTGATAACCTGTGTACTTAGACGAGATTTTCTCATTTTTCAATCTTTCAAAACACTCCCAAACCCTTTAGGCGATTTTTCAAAGGTAAGTTCTTCCCCAAATCATAGGTAAGTCATTTTTAACTCAATCCTTTCAATCTTTCACTTCTTTTATCAAGATTTCAACCTAGAATCTAGGATTTTCATGGTGGAATTGGGGGTTTTGGGGTAGAACTTAGGGTTTTCGATATTTGGGGATTTAGACCTCAAATTAAGGCTGGATTCCAAAACCAATCGTATATCCGGGCTCGGGTGTGAATGGATGATCGGGTTTTGGTCCGAATTTCAGGTTTTGACCAAGCAGGCCCCGGGTCGATTTTTGACTTTTTAGGGAAAATGTTGGGAAACTTATAATTATGCATTGGAGTTGGTTTCTTTAACAATAATTGATGTTATTAAGTTGATATTGACTAGATACGAGTGGTCCGGATGTGAAAAATAGAGGAAAAGCGATAATTGAGCGTTGAGTTGGCCGTCAGATTGAGGTAAATATTTGGTCTAACTTCGACTTGAGGGATTAAGAATCCCTGACCTAATTGCTATGTGAAATTTCATGTGTGTGGCGTATAGGTGAGGTGACGAGTACCTATGCGCCGCCAAATTACTTATTTAGCCTGCTCCCTTCCCCGTTCCCAATTTATTATCTTCTTGTCTTAACTGTTTCATGCTTATTGATGCTTCTATGTCTACCTGTTTTCGTTAGATATTGTTTTACTTATTTGAAAGTATTAGTTGTTCCGTAGTTTCACTGTGGTACATTAATGCTTATGTTGATTGTCGATGTTTCATGGTACATTACGGTTGGTCTCGCTGTGTAATAATAATTGGTGAAGTTCCCTAATTGTTTTGTTTTCCGTTTACATTGGTTTGAGGCATACATGTTTCAGAGAATTTGAGCTAAATTGTGAAACATTTGTTCTTATATGTGACTGGTGATTGCCTGGTGGGATTGGGTTGCACGCCGCAACAAGAAGTAATAAGGGTGGACATGTGGGATCGGGTTGCACATCGCAACATGAGGAATAAGGGTGATATATTAAGGAGTAATAAGGGTGGGCAAGTGGGATCGGGTTGCACGCCGCAACAGGAGGAATAAGAGTGAATATTCATATTGCTACTGATTATATGGTGGGATCGGATTGCACGCCGCATCATTTGCTTGTTTATTTGTGCTTCTTCTATTGTGATTTCATGTTGTAGCATTAAACCTTTCATAAGGATTGGTTATGGCTGAGTACTAGCAAGATAACTGGGTTCCGTATCTGTTTACTGCAAGTTACTGTTCTATTTTATTACTCACTTCCTTTTTGCTTTATTATAAACTGAATACAGGTTATATTATAAATGCCCCGTCGTAGCCTCGTCACTACCTCGTCGGAGTTAGGCTGGGCACTTACCAATACATAGGGTCGATTGTACTGATGCTACACTCTGCACTTCTGTGCAGATTTTGGAGTTGATTGTGGCTGATCGAGAGGTCGGTTGCAGTTATCCGTACGGGAGACCCAAAGTAGTCCTGCAAACCTCCGCAGGCCCTGACGTCCCCTCCTACGCTTTACATTTCTGTTTTACTTCTCTTTCAAGACAAATGTATTCTTCTTTCAAACTCATACTTGCAGATATTCATAGAATGTTCGCGAGTTATGACACCAGTTTCTGAGTGGTAATAGTTTCGATTTTATTAAGGCTCCAAGGATAATCGGTCAATTATGTACTTTCGCTTTTATTTCGTTGAGTTAGCTTGTTGAATTTTGATTATGAAAGAAAAGTAACGGATAAAGGTAAATAGAACTATAACATTGACTTGCCTAGCGAGTGCGATGTTAGGTGCTATCACGATTCGGACGATGGGAAATCCGGGTCGTGACAAACTTGCACTATGAATTATACATAAGCAACTAGACAACTTATATTGGTCTATGCTTAACGTCTCCTTGCTATGAAATTGAGTTACTTGATTGATGCAACACCTAAACTTCTGGCGGGAAAGTTTGTTAAACTTTAGTTTAATTTCTAATTCCCTTTTATTTCATTTTCAACGTACTTCACATTTAGGAGTATAAAGCTACTACTAGTGTATCATAATTTCATTGAGTAATCAAATATGAATTTCTCCTCTCTTCTCTCTCAATCTCAACCTCTCTACACGGTCTCTACCCCTTGAGTATCTCTTCTCCTCGGAACTTCTTTCCCTCTTCTTCTCTTCTCTGATTCGTCTATGGTCTTCGATACCAATAATTTGGTATCACACAATCATCAAATTATCAAACAACAACAAATCTAACAAATTTATTTTGCTTTAAAGAAAAGAAGAAGAAACCCTATGCACAACCTACAATATGTTTTGCAACTAAGAAGAAGAAGAAACAAACGGCTCCTGGATTCATTTGACATGAACACAAAGAAGAAGAAAAAACAGCAACAAAGCTTTTGGATATCTAGGATACGAATACAGAAAAAAAGAAAGTAGTAGCAAAAAAGAAGAGAAAAGCGTGTATGAAGTTACCCAACAATTGGGAATTAGTTAAATATTTAAAAAAAATTGAATACAGGTTAAATGAGCGTGACAAAATAGGACCTCCCGTGAAACTTTTTCCATTCAACAAAACAACAGTTTCAAAAAATTTGCAAGAGTATAATATGATACTATTGGGGTAGTCTTTAATTTTTTACCCCCCCCCCCCCTTCTTGCCCTATGTGCAAAACTTTAAGGTCAAAAATTAAAAGTATTATCTGCGGGGAAGCGAACAGAATCTCTTGTTAAATTTGAAGTTCCACCCGCGGGGCAAGCGGGAATAAAAATTTAAGATTATTCATTTTGAGGGCTATTTGTGTACATTACTCCAATAATTTGTTAAGGGATTTTATTTAGAGAAAGCTACACATTATAACCGCTCCAAAAATTAATAGATGGTAAAATATATATATTTTTTATAATAATACATAGGGTACATATTTTATACATAATCAGTATATATTTTATATATTTGACTAATGAATGATATTATTTTTGGCCGACTGGCAAAATGTGTAACTATAACCTAAATAACCGCTGACCCAACCAGTTAAACTAAAAATAATTGACCGATGTACCCTATATATAATAATTCATATATAATAAACAGTATATATATATATATATATATAAAACCAACTATTGTCAAAACTTTAGAGAGCTAAGGCCTAAGGGCGAAGGAGAACATATAGAGTATGCATTAGTTTGAAGAAGACTCTGTGTTCCTGACTTTCTGTCATCCCCATCCCAGAGTCTGTTTCTTTCATCCCCTAGTGTTCTGCTTGTTCTCAATGTTCTTACATTCTTAGTTTTCAAGTGTAACAAGGTATTGTATATGTATAAAATAAAAAAAAATTAACTTATGTCACGATATTTGTGAGTTGACTTTTGAAATTTATAATTTTAAATATACCATAACATTTGTGTGACACTGAAAAACTTGTCAATAATGATAAAATAAAAAATTCAAGTCAAATTGTTGCTGAATTTATAAAGAAGTTATCTTCTTTAAACGGATTAAAAAGAAATTGGGTTCCATATATGGGAAGGGAGGGATTGTTAAACTCAGTTGCTCTCAGAAGTTAATAAATCTCATTGTTATATAAATGACGCAACTAAGAGAGTTCCAAACTATCTCATCCTCCAGCAATTTGATTTTAAGGAAAGCAATTTCTTTGTGTTTTCTCGTCAGTTAATACAATACTCATTGATGAGGTCAAGTAATGTTGGACACATGTAACACTCCTTTTCTACTCCTCCAAAAGATATATATATGTGTTGTGGATTGTGGGTTGAAGAGTTTTTCCAATTGAAATGACAAATTTGAGTAGGGATTATTTATTTTACAGAGTCGCCACTTGGAATTAATTTTTAGGTGTTCCAAGTCATCTTTTATTTGAATCCCTAGTCAAAGGAAGGTTTGACTCTATTTTTATCGGTCTGCAAAAATAAAGTTCGGGTAAGGAATTCTGTTGACCGGGGAGAAGGTGTGAGGCATTCCCGAGTCCCGTGGTTCTAGCACGGTCGCTTTATTGACTTAAAACTTGGCTTAAATTAATTTTGTACAACTGTGATTTATATTATTTTGATGTTGTACCTATCCGCTTTTAATTATTAGAATTATAAAAGAAAGATTTGAATAAAATTGTCCTGGCCGTACCACGCAAGCGAATGTGCGACCGAGACGAATTTATTAATTTTTTTCATAATAGCGCTATGTAAACGAATCCACAGTTATGATAAAGGACTATTAGCACGCTATTATTTTCGGAAAGATATTATATTCATGCTTTGAGAATTTTTTTTATTAAAATGTTGCCACCGCGCTACGCAAGCGAATCCGCGATAATGGAAAAAGGAATAGAAATTAGTTACAACTATTAAATATGAGATGAAATTATTGAGTTAATTTGTTGAAGGTTAAACATCACGCTACGCAAGCGATTTCGTGAATTAAAGCGCGCTTATTAGTCGCCTAACGTTTAATTAATATTATTTAGAAACCATTTGAATTAATTATGATCAAGGTTAGAGTATACTTGTGCTCAATTTGCAATCCCTACCACATTAGTGAAATTGGGCACCTCGCGTATTTCAAGCCAATGAATGGGTCAATTTCATTTTTTAGTTCCATTGAACCCCACAGCCACTCGTCTTATATCTCATTGCCCAATAGTAAGCATTTTCACTATCTTTTACAATTTAAAGTTAACTAAACATTCAACTCAACTAATATGAAATTTGAAATTGTAAGTCATTCACCAGATAATGAGGGAAACACGTTACTCTAATAAATTCGTCCCATTAGCATGGGAGAAAGAAAATGCCCAATTACCAGTTTAATGCATGTAATTTTCAGCCTAAATGTTCAAGCTAAATTGAAGATGATAACATTTTAGTCATTCCCAGATAATGCCAGAACTTTCATTACATGCCCCAGGGAAACAAACAAACACATAAGATCTTTTTTTTTTATTAAGAAAAATTAAAAAAAAAAATGATATAAACTATAACAACATCATGTTACTAGAGTTTAATGAAGGAAAGATAGTTAATCCACATACTGTTTGTACATGTAACTTGCTTAAAATTCAAAACTACAACCATTTGATATGCAAGAGTATATATACTTTATTTGAACATTAAGGAACTAACGCTACTAAATAAATCAAGGCATATGGGTGCTCACTGATTTCTTATGTATTTCCCAAAGTACTTGAACTTGATGAAAGAGATTTTAGCAACTGTTCCTCTCATTCACCCCAACTTATCAAACATGACTATAATGTAAAGCACCAAAACATTTGAAGCTAGAAGTCTTTCCTAAAATAATTATACATGAACCTTAAAAGTAATTTACATAAAAGATCCCAAACTAAACAAACATGGTTAGAATGAGGTCTTTATCTCTTCCTTAAACTAAGTAAACTTAACACAAAATGCAATTCCAATCATATATGTAAACAAGAAAACAATAATTTATCTAACTTCTAACATATTTACATAATGACAATGGTGATATAACATTCATCTTGAAACAAAATCAAACTAACATGTCCCATCAATCAAACCGGGATCAAATGCTTCTTATTACCATCAAGAATCTGCCATATAAGGATTTGAAAATTACCTGGAGAGCAGAAATACACCAATAATAATAGCAGAAAATCAGCAACAGAAACAGCAGGAACAACAAGGGAAACAACAACAAATCAACTTAAGTGACCCGAGAAAACAACCCAGAAAAGGTGACGAACTAAAGCAGAAAGTTCAGCAACTTTTAACAAGGAACGAACTAAAAATTGACTTAAGAACACCTTTTTTTTGGACAGTTTTTGCCTTCTATATACTCACTCAACAGCCCTCATATTTAAACTCATTTTTTTGGATGCTCAGTTCTTAAGTTGTGTCTTTCTTCTTTCCTTTTCAAACTGTAAAAGATCTTTCAATATAAGTGTAAAAGATGTGCCCCCCTTTTTTAGAGTCCAAGATGTGTAAAGATATTCTTCATGTGTGATAGAGTGTGTGTCTTATAAGAGAAGATGCAATGTATTCATGATTGAAAATCTGTCCATAGGACATATTTTCACCAAAAATCTGTCCATAGGACATATTTTTCACCAAAATTCTGCCTTAACTATTCAAAAGACAAACTTTTGGTTCAAAAATCTGCCTCAAGGACAATTTTTACCTACTGCGAAATAGTAGCAGGGCAGCATACTCCCAACAGCTTTTAAACAGTAAAAAACAACCACACAAGTATCCTACTCTCATGACCAAACATATCTACTCTTCAATTTTTAACAAAATCAGTACCAACCATGTGATTTAAACAATCCTAAGATAGAAAGAACACATAACTAGACTCAACAATTGAACTAATACTCAACTAAAAGAAACTTAGAACCTAATAACTAAATTAAAAAAAAGTGATGCATTGATAAGTGAAGACATTAATGAAACTCACGACTTTAAGCAAAAACGAAATCAGAAATACTACATATGAAATCAGAACTCAAACAACTAACGTAAAGCCAAAACATATCAATGATGAGGTAAAGTAGAATAACCACTTCAGTTAAAACAAAAATGAAAATCAGAAACTAGACTGAAAGCTAACTGAAACGATCGTTAACAACATTTACACTACAACGAAAACTACGACAAAACGATAAAGGAATAGAAAATTCAAAACATTCAAAGCTTGAGCTTTACCGAATTTGAGTGTTCATACACTAGTGGCGTAGCGACGGTTAGGCAGTGAAACAATAGGGGGACAATGGTGCGGCTCGAGCAAGATTCCATTGTTGATTTTCCTCGAAACCATGACTCAGGAGAATTGGAGGCTAGTTTTGATGAAAATCGACAACAAAACCTTGCTTTAAGGCCAATGTGCAGAGGGAACTGGAGGCCCCAAAGTGACAGCTAGGCGCGAGTCAGAGGTGACGTGACAGTGAAGGCGGCTGTTAGTGGCGGCAGTGTTGGCGGTGGTG
>MDKI01253764.1:0-20922 GCA_005239505.1 Nicotiana paniculata
TTTTACCAACATATCATCAATATAGACTTCCATCGTCTTTCCAAGATATTCTTGGAACATTTTGGTCACTAACCTTTGATAGGTGGCCCCAGCGTTTTTAAGCCAAAAGACATAACTTTATAACAGTAAGTCCCCCTGTTTGTAATGAAGGAAGTTTTTTCCTCATCTGAGGGATTCATTTTAATTTGATTATAACCAGAATATACATCTAAAAAGCTCAATAATTCATGACATGTTGTGGCATCAATCATTTGATCTATATGTGGCAATGGGAATGAATCTTTGGGGCATGGTTTATTCAATTCAGTATAATCTACGCATACTCTCCACTGGCCATTCTTTTTAGGCACTACCACGGTGTTTTCTAGCCAGTTAGGGTACTTTACCTCTCGTATTGAACCAATCTTCAAGAGTTTATGTACCTCTTCGTCGATAACTTGGTTCTTAAAAAGGTCCTTGCTTTTTTTTCTTCTGCTTAACAGGTATGAAGGATAGATCTTCATTTAGTTTATGAGTCATCGCTTCTGATGGGATGCCTGTCATATCTGAGTGGGACCACGCAAAGCAGTCTGCGTTAGCCTTTAAATAATCAATTAACTTACCTCTTCGAGTGGGGCCTAGCCTCATGCCTATATACACTTTCTGCTCAGGCTTTTGTTCAGATAATGGAACAGCTACGAGCTCCTCCGTAGTTGTTTTGATGAGCTCATCTTCCTCCGATTCACGAATGACGTCCGGTCTGGAATCTATTTCTGTGTGGTATAGTATACCTTCCATGGTAACTTGATTTTCCTTCTCGTAAGTATTTTCTTTCGTACCTGTTTCAGCAATAATACCTTCCGTACCTATTTGGGTAGTAATTTCTTCCATGCTTGTTTGGGTTGTGTTACCTGCTTAGAAGATTCCCTTATCTCGTAATTTTCCACCTCTATTTTCTTGTTGTAGTGTACTACAGAGTTTATATTTCTTGCGGTCTGTTGATCTCCTTTGATTTGTTGATCCCCCATTCAGAGGGAAATTTAATTACCTGATGCAAAGTGGAGGGTATCGCTTTCATGTCGTGGATCCATGGCCTTCCAATGATCACGTTATAAGCCATGTCAGTATCTATGACTTGGAACCTGGCACTTTTGATCACCCCCTCAGCATAAGTGCTAAGCTCAATTTCTCCTTTTGTTATAACCGTAGAGTTATCAAACCCTGATATGGCTCATGCTTTTGGGATTACTTGATTCCCCAGTAGCATTTCTTCCACGACTCTTAGAAAAATGATATTGACTGAACTGCCTGGATCAATCAACACTCTTTTTACGTTAGTGCCATGAATAAGTAAAGATATTACCAGAGCATCATTGTGCGGAAGCATTAATCCGCTGATATTATCATCATCGAAGGTTATATCGTCTTCTCCAAGAGCCCGTTTCCTATGTGTAATTATGAACTTTGTGGTTGTTTTGCAAGTCACTCCGTTTACTTCTTCGACCCCGTGTATTACGTTAAAGGTTCGTTTTGGAGAAGGAGGCTTTGCGGGCTCCTACCTGTTCCTCATATATGCCTGTTTACCTTTATCACTAAGCAATTCTGTTAAATAGCCCTGTTTTAACAAATTTTCTACTTCACCTTGTAAAAACCTGCATCCGCGGTTTTGTGCCCATGATCATTGTGAAATTCACACCAGTGATCTGGGTTTCTTCTACTTGGATTTGACCGCATCTCTTTGGGCCACTTAACCTTGTCTCACATGTTCCTCAATATTGAGGCAAGTTCAGTAGTACTTACATTAAAGGTATGATCCCCAATTTGAGTACCACATCTAGGTCGTTCATCTTGATCTTTTCTGGATCTAGACGAGGATGAGACTACGTCTCTTCCTTGTGGTCTATAGTCCTACCTAGTGTTTTTGAACCTAGGGAGGATATCGCGTCCCGAGGGTCCTAAGTAAGGATCGTACTTGTTTATGCATGATCTTCTATCTGATTCAGGACGTCTGGATCTAGAATGATCTTCATCTCTCGAACGAGCAATGATATCTTCTTCTATTCTGAGTTTAATATTGTACCTGTTATATACTTCGTTCCATGTTGTAGCGGGGAATTCTCTTAGACTCTCATTAAGTCATCTCGTTGCTTCTGAGCTTTTATCGTTCAGGTTGCTTGTAAATGCCATGGTTGCCCAATTATCAGGCACCATGGGTAACTGCATTCTTTCTCGTTGAAACCTGTCTACGAACTCACGGAGTAGTTCCGTGTCTCCTTGTTTTATTTTGAATATGTCTTCCATTCTCTTCTCAACTTTTTGTGCACCAGAGTGTGCTTTTATAAACGAATCTGCAAGCTCAGCAAAAGAGTCAATAGAATTTTTAGGGAGAAGTGAATACCAGGTTAGGGGCCTTTTGGTAAGTGTTTCTCCAAATTTTTTGACAAGGACTGATTCAATCTCTTTTTTCGTTAAGTCTTTGCCTTTTACCCCAGTAGTGAAAGTAGTCACATAGTCGTGTGGGTCAGTTGTTCCATCATATTTGGGAATGTCAGGCATTTTAAACTTCTTGGGTATAGGCAAGGGTGTCGCACTTGGCTTCAAGGTTTTATGACAATATATATCAACATCGATGCCTTTGATGATAGGTGGTACTCCAGGAATTTGTTTGATGCGATTGTTCTGCTCCTTCATCTGTTTATGCATAGTTAGCAGTAAATTTTGTAATTCTAAGTTATTAGGTATACCTGGTCTCGTTTCGAGAGATTCATTAGGAGTATCTCCTCTTCCTGAGTTTGCCAACCCAGATTGAGGATTTTCCATGGTGATGGTGTTATTGGGGGTGGTGTCGGCGGTGTAGGTAGCGTTTCCGGTAATCCTCTCGCAAACTCTTGCAAAGCTTGGCTCACATACTCTGCAATCATTTGCTTTACATGATCGTGTTCTACAGTTTGATCATTATCACCATTGTTGTTATTGGATCTTTCTGGGGATTGTTCCCTCGAACCACGTGGGGTTCCTGAAGGCGATGGAACTAGGGTTCCACTTCTTTGCTGGTTGTTGTCGTTGGGGTTTGACATAATTCAGAGGATATCACTTGAAAAGTAAAAAAAGATTAGCAGATTCTCGGTAACGGAACCAATTTAACCAAAGAATTAGACCCTTTGACTAAAGCTTATTTTTAAGATGAATACGGGTTACTGATAATCAAGGTAATGGAGAAAAATGAATAATAGACAATATTGCAGAAATATAGAAAATCGAAGTTGATTGTATTCGAGAATCAGATGCCTTTACAAGCTGTATTCCCCTCCCTTATATAGGAGATTCTTATAACGTACGACTCTTGCTATGGTTACTCATTAATGACTAATTATGACATTAATGAGTCGTTACAAAAGATAACGTTAATTAGGGTTCGGTTATATAACGTTCGAGTAATCAATTGTGGGTCCTTGAATCTGCCCGTAGCTTTGTCTAGATCCATTCTGACCGTGCCTCTCTCCCGTTTTGATCAAGTTGAGTTTCCCGTGGATGATAAGTTCATGGGTTTACTGAACCGTACCTCTTTGTACGGTACCTCTTCAAAGAATCACAGCCAGCTGTCGCATTTTCCTGTCCACACGACTGGCTGAGTAGTCAAAAGCTGGCTTACGTGTGAAACTCTTTTTTACCAATACAATTAGTTGAAAAGAATTCTTAGAATAACCCGATTATAAGAAAATTATTTATAATTTTGCATCTAAAAAAGTTAGGGAAATACACTTCAATCAAATAAAAAATTAAGGCCTCTCATCAAAATTTTGCTTTAGGCCACTAACAATGTTGAGCCGCCCCTGGATGTTTGGAACTTATATTTCGAGTTTCAATTTATTTGGAGTAGATTTGGACATTGAATAATATATTGGATTATTAAAATTCGAAGAGCAAGATATTGTTTTTGCGTAAAAATTTATTTAGCTGAACATCAGATATAAATACCTGAACTTCAACCACAAGTCTAAAGTGTATCCAAAAATTGGCTTGTATACGTCTAAAATCGGAGAGCCCGAGTTTATGATCATTATGGCATTCTATAGCCCGTCTTCAGAGGGCTCGAAACACAGTTCGAGGTTTGACATCGAGGAAGCATATCGTGGATTCTCCACGCTCGACCTCGGGGAGGTATAAATCTATGACCATCATGGAGAAAAGGTAAATTCTCAAAAGGCACGTGGTTAAAGCTGACCAAGTCCGCAAGAATAGTACGAGTCCGTACCGTGACATTAAATAGGTGTACCAGCTGCATTTCTTTATAATAATAACACATGTACTATGTTGGGATTCCCCCTCTTATATAAAGGGGAACCTTGTCATTTTGTAAGATACATGATATTCAATACAAGAAGAAGAACATTCTCTGCTCTCTAACTAAAACATTCTCTACAATTGTTCCATTGATTTATTGCTTTCTATTTATTATGTTCATTGATTGTTCTTCACTCATTGCTCATTGTTGATCATAAAGAGGCCATCTTCGAGGCCCTCAATACTGTTATATCTTCATCGACCGCCCTCTGCCAAGCACTCGAGCTCCATCTCGAGGCCATTTTTCGGCCAGCTCGAGACCCTGTCTCTCAATAGCTCGGTCTGTATATCGCTATTTTCCTTTGTTATTATCACACTTTCTTTACTTATATTTAGCATCTATTGCCTAACAACTAGTATTAAAATAAATCACATATTTTTAGAATCAAAAAATCAAATTTAGTTGTAATTACCATTTCCACGGTAAACAGTTTGGCGCCCACCGTAGGGCTAAAGATAATAGTGATTGTTTTAGTGCTGGTTTTCTAAAAACACAAGTTATTCTTTACACTTTTTCTTGTCCAAGAATCTTTAATTTTGGGTCAGAAAATGTCTAACTCAGTGATTGCACATGAAAACAACGGTCCTGAGGATCATGGAGAGAACGGTGCTGCTGCTTCAGGCGCCGGTGTACCACCTCAAAACCCCGAAAGGGCACCGGTACGTATCCCCGTTGATGAAGGCTCACGCAACACTCAACATTTCGATGTCAGCTCTTATATAGACAGAAGTGTGTGCGAAGGAGACCAACATGAAGCACAGAGAGCCCCTGCTAAAAAGGAAAGAGAAGTTAGACTTCATGTCATTTTTGAGATGTTGCAAGCACAACAAGTGGCTATTTCTCAGCTACAAAGCCATCAAAAAACTCCAAGCACAGCACCACCGGAAACGGCTCCTCGAGTCGAACAGGCACTAGAAAGGTCGAGCAATAACGGGTCAGCAGCCGACCCGCTATTATGAAGATGCTTGAGGACCTCACAAAGAGGATTGAATCAGGCGAAAAGAAGATAGAAGCTAACGACAAAAATGGGAAGACCTATAACTCAAGGGTCGATAAGATCTCGGGTGCACCCCCGGCACTCACGGTCATAGTACCGAGGATTGCAGACAGCTTCGAGAAGAGGTAGCCCGACTGATTAGAAAAGGGCACCTTCGAGAGTTCCTTAGAGACCGAGCTAAAAACCAATTTCGGGAAAGAGAGGCGAACACGAAAAATAAAACAGAAGAACCACATCACGTCATCCACATGATTATTGGAGGAGTCGACGTCCCTCGGGGACCCATTTTTAAGCGAACAAAAGTGCCCATCCCCAGGGAAAAGCGAACTCGGAGCTACATACCTGAAGATTCTCTTTCATTCAGCTAAGAGGACATCGAGACCTTGTCTCAACCTCATAATGACGCACTAGTAATTTCTTTTCTTTTGAATAAATTTCAGGTTAAACGTGTGCTCAAGGATCCAGGTAGCTTGGCCAACATAATTAGGTCGAGGGTGGTAGAGCAACTCGGATTGCTCGACCATATCGTGCCCGCCTCTCGAGTACTCAACGGATTCAACATGGCGAGCGAGATAACGAAAGGGAAATCATCCTCCCAGTCAATATGGCCGGTACAATTCAAGATACCAAGTTTCATGTCATCGAAGGTGACATGAGATACAATGCTTTTCTTGGAAGGCCATGGATTCATAATATGAGGGCGGTGCCATCAACCCTACATCAAATGATGAAATTTCTTACGAAGGATGGAGTAAAAAAACTACACGGAGAGCAGCACACAGCAAACGAGATGTTCGCAGTGCACGATGTGGCACCGACACCAACACCTTCTACATCGAAGGATCCAAAGAACAAGCAAACAGCCGAGTAGCAATCAAAAACTAGATCCTCAGATGAACGAATAAAGGACCGTTCCGCGTCCTCGAAACGAGTAACTGAAGCATATCGAGGCTTAAATGCCACCACAGTTAAGGTACAATCATCTCCCTCTTTCCTTCACATTTTGCACTAACCTATGTTCAGGTGTTCGATTGAAAGGAATCGAAGCACCCTCAAGCTCGAAGGACTAAGGTTTTAAAGCATGTGTTGCGCTCATTTTCCCTCATATCGAAATTTATCCCAAATGGGTTTTACCGACGAGGTTTTTAACGAGGCAACATCCATATGATACCTAAGGAGAACTCATCAAGTATTCAAGGCTTCTCTTCGATCAACCTCAAATACTGAGGGGCAACCCCCCGGGAGATCACCTCCTCGAAGAAATTAAAATATGCCAAAGAGGGTCTCGATAGGAGAATGTTGGATCAAACGGTCGATTGAACCGTGTCCATGTAGAATAATCGAACCCTCGATGGCGAAAACATGTATACTTGTATCAAGTAATCGAAGGAGAATCTTTTATCATCAAAACACTTCATGCTTCAAAGAAGTTTGCTATTTTCACAAGAAACGGCCCCAGGGCCAGAAATTTCTCGAACACTCAGGGACTGACATCAAAAACTCGAAGCCGTAAGACCTTAGGGCCGACAACTTCGAGCTCATAATCCCTCAATGAGGCAATATCGCATTTGTAAGCCCTCAACGAGGCAACGTCAAATATGTAAGACCTCAATGAGGCATGTTCAAATTCATAAGCCCTCCATGAGGTACCAATGTAAGACCTCCATGAGGCAATATCAACAATGTAAGACCTCCATGAGACAACATCAAGTTTATAAGACCTTAATGAGGCAACATCAAAAAAATTTCCATTTCACAAGGAAAGGCTCCAAAGCCAAAAACTTCCGATGTCCCGGGGACTGTCATCGACAGTCACCCCATCGAGCCATCAAAAATTTGAAGCTATAAGACCTCAGGGCCGGTAACATCGAGCTCATAAGCCCTCAATAAGGCAATATCAAAATTGTAAGACCTCAAGCAAGGCATGAATCGTAAGACCTCCACGAGGCAATATCAAAACTGTAAGACCTCAAGCAAGGCATGAATCGTAAGACCTCCACGAGGCAATATCAAAACTGTAAGACCTCAAGCAAGGCATGAATCGTAAGAACTCCACGAGGCAATATTAAATCTGTAAGACCTCAAGTAAGGCATGACCAAATCTGTAAGACCTCAAGCAAGGCATGTACAAATTTGTAAGACCTTAAAAAGGCATAATCCTGATATCAAAGTCAAGGCTATATATTCGAACTTGTAAGACCCCTAAAAAGGCATACCCTCGATATAGATACCGAGGCTATCCACTCGGGGACTAAAAGGCTACGGCGAAATACAATGACCACGGTCATAAGGCTCCGACCAAACCAACGCGACTCGGAGACGCCCGACCGTCGCCACAAAATCATAGGCCTCCAATTACTTCGAAAATACTTCGAAAAGAATAGTGTAATTAGGCTACCTTCGGCATAAGCAGAAGAGCTTTGATCATATCAGCTCCAACAATGAAAAGTCTTCGAAAATTCATCCATCGAGCGAAACCTTCCGAGGTGCTCATTTATCGTCACATAACGGCTCATAATCGAGGTTCTTTCGAGCCGTTGAAGAGTCGGACGAACACAAAAACTTCAAAAAAGTCTTTAACGAGGGAAAAATATAGCCATATTAAAGGTCATATCGACCCAATGCGTATGAGCCTAAGCGCCAGCCATATTAAAGGTCATACTGACCCAATGCGTAAGAGCCTAAGCGCCGGCCTAAAGAGCCTCAGGGCCGATTTAAAAAACCTAAGGGTCGATGAGCTCGTGTCGAAACCTGACTAAAATACTGATCCCTAAACGGTTAACTATAGCGCGCTAAGGGCCAATGCGTAAGAGCCTAAGAGCCAGCCATATTAAAGGTCGTACCGACCCAATGCGTAAGAGCCTAAGCGCCAGCCATATTAAAGGTCGTACCTACCCAATGAGTAAGAGCTTATGCGTCGTCTTAAAGAGCTTCAGGTCCAATTTAAAAAACCTAAGGGTCGATGAGCTCGTGTCGAAACCCGACTCGAGGACTGAGCCCTAAACGATTAACTAAAGTGCCTAAGGGCCAATGCGTAAGAGCCCATGAGCCAGCCTAAAAAGCCTCAGGGCTAATTTATAACCCCAAGGGTTTCATTTCGAAGTCCAATTCATCGGGCTAATTATTGACAAGCATCGAAATTAAAAATAAAAAGAAAGACATACACAAGCAAATCGGAAATACCGAAGGATTATATATATATATATATATATATATATATAGATAGATAGATATGTATGTATGTATATATATATATGTGTGTATGTATATATATGTATTACAAATATACATTTACAATGCTCCCACATGAGTTTTATATCAAGGACAAGAAAGAAAAACCTAGTCTACTCTCGGGACCAGCTCTCTCGACGGCCTCATGGACCAGCTCCCTCAGCGGCCTTCAAATATCAGCATCGGCATTAGAGGAAAGGAAAAACTTGGCGTCGATCTTATCTGCCTTGGCCTGCTTTATATTCTCCGAGAGATCAAAGCCCCTAGCATGAATCTCTTCGAGGGTCTCCCTCCGAGAACTACATCGGGCATACTCATTGCCCCTCCTCTCTCTGTCAAAGGCTCCCCTCAGCTCAGCCCGAGCATCGGTAGCATCTTTCAAGTAAACGGCCACTTTCTTATCGGCCTTTGCTCGAACTTCTTCAGTTTCAGCCCAGGCGTCCACGACATCGGCCTTCATCATCAAAAGATCAGTCTCGAGCTTGGCAATCCTGCCCGTCTGAAGTGAGCTACTTTCTCGAGCATTGCGGAGTTGTAACTCGAGGGCAGAAGCCTTGGCCAAAGCATTCCTTTGGGCCGCAACATGAATACCTATCTGTGCCTTCAACGCATTGCATTCGGAATTAACCTGTTCGACTTCGCCCCCAAGGCATTCCAACGCCTCCGTTTTTCTCTGCAACTGAAGCACCGAAACATTAATTTTCGAAGGTGGGAAAGGAAGCATGTACTCCCTCAAAATAAGGATTACATGTTGCTCAAGATTGCCTTCATAGCCTCGACTCCGATTCATCTCCGATCGAAGATATATTAACTCTCTTGTCTTCTTATCACAAATAAGCCTGAAATATTTCTCCTTGCCCAAGGCTTCCCGCAACTTGGCCCCACAGCGGAGCAGCTCAGAGTTGAACCTGCCAAAAGCCTATGAAAAAGAAGCTTCAGTTCAAAAGATGAAAACACAAAGCTGAAAAACCAACAAGATCACCGAAGCTCACCATAGAACATAGTCGTTGAGCCTCCTCGAATGCTGAGCGTGCGTCTATTGGACTGGTCTCATCTGCCCTAGTCAAACCACCTTGGAAGGGGACGTGATCGCTCGAGGCTCCACTTGATTTAGGCGGCCCCTGTCCTCGAACATCCCTCGAAGTACCTTCGATGGGAGAAGAAGATGGTGGAAGAAGATCCTTACGCCTCGAAGTACCTTCGACGGGAGAAGAAGACGCTGGAAAAGGAGGAACCACTCTCCCAGGGCTAGAGACCTCGGGTTCGGCAAGATCAGCTGCCTCGAGAGAACTCTCGGTCCCAGCCATCCATGTGTGGTCACCTTTTTCTATTGCATCGATGCTCACATGCCGGCCAATGGACACAGGATCTTACTCTTCGTTTGTGTCTCCTTTATGCCTCCCGGAAGGCCTTGCCTCACTACGAGCATCCTCATCTCTCGAGGATCCCTTCCTTTTATTTTCTTTCTCCAGCTCTGAAGCCTAAGGTCCCTGCCCCTCCCCGAAAGGGCATGGCCTCACTTTAGAGAAATCACCAATGCCTGCAGCAAAGAAATTATCAAACAAAAAAGAAGGAGTGTCCCTTAAAGAAGCAACCGCACAGCATATACCGTGGTGTTTTGCTTCCCATCGGCCCTTCAACAAGTCTCGCCACGTGCGTTCATCGTAGGTTGATCAAGCTACCAATTTTTGAGTCCAATCCACCAGATCGGGGACCTCATGTGGCAACCACGGTATCGCTGCGGAGAAATGAAGAAAACATTCTTATGGAGTCCAACTCCACTATGAACAAGAATAATGTAGCGTATCACTTACATGTGAAATTCCATTTCTTAGGAAATGGCAAGAACTCCGCAGGAATAATATCAATAGTCCTCACTCAGACAAACCGACTCATCCAACCTCGGTCCCCGCCTTCTTCATCACTGGCGATAAAGGGCCTGGTGGCTCGACGTCGCAGAATGATCATACCTCGGTAATATAATGGTCAAACAGTCTCATAATATGGCTTAGGGTGAACTCGAGCTCGGCTTTCTCAGCAAAAAACCTTATCATCAACACTATCCTCCAGAATGACGGGTGGACCGAGCCAAGGTAACTCGATATCTTCGATAGAACTCAAGTACGACTCTGTCGAGAGGGACCAACATAAAGGGGTACGTGTACACATTCAAAAAAACCCTCTACGTGGGCCATGATACCCTCTTCCCGAGAAGGTACCTTCAGTACCACCTTTTTCTCCCCATCCACAATCTCTCCTTACTACCTCGAGGTGTTTCTATCCTATTGATGGGATGAACCTCGATGCATACTACCGATGGCCCTGAATATCGAGAGGTCTCTCCAACATAAAATCCTTCCTTGAGATGAAACAACTCGAAGTTAGCTCGCCAAACGCCGGCGGTGTACCACCGACCGGGCGGGAAGCAGAGGTAGAACTTTCCTCTTCTTGATGAACAGATCTGGGCATGGTAGCCATAACTATTTGAATAAAGATAAAGAGGAAGAAATCTCAAGAAAAAACTTTGAACTAAAGAAATAGAAGAGCTGAGAGAAGAAAGAGAACTTTAAAGAAAAAACTAGTTTGCAAGCTGCAAAACCTAAACTGAAAAAGAAGCGAGCATATATATAGAACAAGCGGCGACTATTCATCTACTTTGAAGACCAATTAATTCTGACAAAGTCATTATAACTTTTGGGGAAGTGTACCGGCGGGGCCACCTCGATCACTTCACGATCATGTCATATAAATGACGTTGTCATACAGCATTCGAGGGATCGAAACCCCCATACCAACCTAGCCTCGAGAAGGTGTCCGATCTCGGGGATCTCTGTTACTGCAAGTACAGGCTCCAAAAATCTAAAATCAAAACTCGAAGATTGACTTTCGCATAAACATCACAGGGCAAAGTTTGAAGATATGAAACGAAGGGATCTTTTGCATTCTAAAAAATTTATTTACAAGGGTATTTTACAAAGCTCCCCAAGGACCCCATGTACAAAACAGAAAAAGCAAAAATAGTAAGTAAATATACTCTTCGCCTTCACTACTACCTGAGTCACTTCTAGAGCCCTCATCCGAAGTAGTTGAGATTCCTAATTCTTCCTCCAAGGCCCTGGCTTCGTTAATCTCGGCAGAGAGATCGACACATTTGGAGCTCGCTTCCTCGAAGGCTTGCCTCCTAGCTTTCAAGCAAGCGTGAGCAACGGCCGATCCAGTTTTAGCTCGGACTTTTTGGATATCTCCCCGGCCCGATCATTTGCGGCGGCAGCATCCCTTTTGTACGAAGAAACAAATTCATCGGCCTCAGACTTGACCGCGAATAAGGTGGAAATCTCCTCTTGAGCACTTCGAAGGAGATCCTGGGTCAAGGCTATCTCTCCCCGAAGAATATCCCTCTCTGAGGCCATGACAACATTCAGCCGCTTCAGTTCGAGGATCTTGGTGTCCTTGGCCACGACCTCCCCCGAAGCTGCCCCACTAGGACATCTTTTTGCCCAATCTGCAAATACAGAAGACAAGCTAATTAGTACCAATTATGGAAATAAAAGACAAGTTCGTGGGTACCAGATTACCTGCTCGATGAAGTTGGCCCTTTCTTGGAACGCTCTATCTGAGCGTGCCCGGAGGTCAACCAGCTCCTCCTCTTTTCGGGAATGCAGAGCCTTCCGCTTGTTTAGATCTGATGTAAGCTTCTCAAGCTCCTCCTCACGGCAAGTCAGATCACCATGTAGCTTGGAGAAAACTTGGTCATACAACTTCTTGACCTACAACACAAAGGAAGAAAGTTAGAAAAGCAAGAGTAAAAATTTGAAGCACAAATAGTATATCAAGAAGATCACCTGCTTTTGAAGCCTCTCAACCTCCTCGACAGCGACGGGGGCGTCGATATCAGTCTCCTCCTCAACGCCGTCGTCCGCCCAGTAAATTTCGAAGCATCAACGCTTCGTTTTACCCTTTGTACCAAAGGGCAGGTATCGTCATCTTCTTCCTCGGCACGCAGGCTCTCAGCGGTCGTCGAGGTTAGGACCGTAACATCAATCTTGGGCTTCCGAGCCTTTGCTCTCTTGGGTTTCGGAGACTCCGTCGCTGTCTCTTCCTTCATTTTCTTGTCCTTGGCGGGTTTCGAAGCCTTTTCTTTACCAGGAGGGGGCGGTCTCATTGACACATTTTCCCCGAGGCCTGCATAGGCATGATGTATCAAACTTACCGCTATAAATAATACTTACAAAGAATGTGGAAATGATGACAATATACCGTGGTTCTTGGCCTGCCACCGCATCTTGGCCAAATCGCGCCAAACGCGTTTGCTATATGGAAAACGAAGTCTAAGCATTTGATCCATCCTGGGAGGTCCTGGACCGCTCTGGGGAACCAAACAGTGGCTACACAATCAGAAGAAAATCAATCAAATAAGAAGGAGGTCAAACCGGAAGAAGATAAAGAGGTGATAAAACATACTCGATGTGGAGACACTTACGCTTCATGTTCCATTCCTCCGGGAATGGATTCCTATCAGCAGGGATAAGGTCCGAGGTTCTGACTATGACAAACTCGCTCATCCATCCCCGGTCTTTGTCATTGTCGATGCAGGCAAAAAAAGCTTTGGAGGATCGACGGTGTAGCTTGATTAAACCTCCTCGGAAGAGACGAGGGTTATACAATCTGATCATATGATCGAGGGTGAAAGTCATTCCCTCGACCATGTTGGAGATATATCGGATCATGCAGACAATCCTCCAGAAAGAAGGATACATTTGACCGAGTGTCACTCGGTATTGATGACAGAAGTCGAGAATCACCGTATCTATCGGTGGAGATGAAGAATCTACGACGCCTAGAGTCAAAGGACATGTATATATGCTGAGGAAGCTGGCTTCATGTGTTACTATGCTTTCCTCATCTTTGGGGATTTCTACTTGCGCCGCCTCTCCCCAACGGCAGTCTATCTTTACTCTCTTATATCGGTCACCACACTTATGTACCGAGGCATGGGCTCGCATCGGTCGGGTGTAGAAGGGGGTTTCTCGATGGTAAAATCGGAGACAGTGTCAAAGGGACACGGAATACACTGCTCGATACTAGGAGGTGTTTTTGATTTGCCCTTAGTCGGGCGTGATAAGGAAGTGGTTCCCTCTTTTTGAGGTACCGTTTTGGAGGTCTTGGCCATAATTGTAACTGAGTTTCAAAGAAAGAAGATGAAGAAGCAAGCGCAGAAAGAGGATGAAAGCAAAAAACTGTTAGCTAAATTTTGAAGACTTGAAGATGTTGTAAAAGTGTGAAAGGCAAACAATTGAAGTATTTATAGAAGCCATTTGGGCATGTTTGAGAAGCGGAAAGGTCGAACCAATAGCGGTTCATGGGTTTCTTGAGAATCGTGCTGACAGCGACCTCTGCTATGTCACGTCATTTAATATTTTGATGAGGCTGACGTCATAATGAGGATATCGAAGAGGCAAAACTATCTGTATATGGCTAAAATCGAAGCGATTCAAGACCGTTTCTTATCACTTCATTCTACGAAGCGCGGGGATTATCTGTGTATGGCTAAAATCGGAGAGCCCAATTTTATGATCATTATGGCATTCTATAACCCGTCTTCAGATGGCTCGAAGCACAGTTCGAGGTTTGCCATCGAGGAAGCATATCGAGGATTCTCCACGCTCGACCTCGGGGCGGTATAAATCGATGACCATCATGGAAAAGCAAAAAATTCCCAAAAGGCACGTGGTTAAAGCTGACCAAGTCTGCAAGAATAGTACAAGTCCGTACCGTGACATTAAATAGTTGTACCAGCTGCATTTCTTTGTAATAATTACACATGTACTATATTGGGATTCCCTCTCTTATACAAAGGGGACCCTTGTCATTTTATAAGATACATGATATTCAATACAAGAAGAAGAACATTATCTGCTCTCTAACTCAAACATTCTCTACAATTGTTCCATTAATTTATTGCTTTCTATTTATTGTGTTCATTGATTGTTCTTCACTCATTGCTCACTGTTGATCATAAAGAGGCCATCTTCGAGGCCCTCAATACTGTTATATCTTCATCGACCGCCCTCTGTCAAGCACTCGAGCTCGACTTCGAGGCCCTGTTTCGGCCAGTTCGAGACCCTGCCTCTCAATAACTCGGTCTGCAAATCACTTTTTTCTTTTGTTATTATCACACTTTCTTTACTTATATTTAGCATCTATTTTCTAACAACTAGTATTAAAATAAATCACATATTTTTAAAATCACAAAATTAAATTTAGTTATAATTACCATTTTCACAGTAAACATGGCTGAACTTCAATTTATGTATAACTGAAGTGCAGACAATATTGTATAAGTGAAGTGCAGACAATAAACCATATGTCACTGAAGTGCATGCCTGAAGTTCAGTCATATGTCGCAGAAGTTCAGTCATGTGCGTGACTTACCTAAAAATTGTAACTTTAATTGTGTTCGAAGTGGATAAATTCGAAAAGAAAAAGTTTAACTTAGGCTATAGCTTAAACAAATGTTACAAAATCGGGGTATTTGTGCACTTTGCCCAACAATTGAGATCATAACCATAAGTTCTCTTCTTGTTTTTTCCCTTTTCCTTTTCCTATAAAAGAAATTTATCTTTTAGAGCACTCCATAAATAATAACGGAAGAGAAACTCTTATTCTCCAGTCACATTGAACAATTTTGAAGTACCTACGCAGTTGTTTGGATAAAGGAATTTGAACAGTGTACTTAAAGTATATATGCTCAAATCAGTTGGACCCGTGCTTGTAATTATTGCAACTTATACTTGTAAATGTAAATTGGCCAACTATAAGAAAAATAGGATGCCTGCTTTGGAATATTGATGGCAAGGAATAAAAAATACATCTATATAAAATCAGAAGCATGCCACTCTTTTCAAAATAGCTGTGAGGACTTTCTTCGACATTCTTTTTCTTTTCTTTTTCTTTTTCAAGTTTCAAGTTAGTTTCTGATAAGCAACGGCGTCCAGAGGATTTGAAGGTGAGGGACACACGAGCGGACTGCTCAATTAATATCCCATTAAACTTTTTATCTTCTAGGTAAAATATATGATCGTTTTAATATATTTACATATATATATATATATCCAAAAATATTGCTGAAGTTAAGGGAGTATGTTGACCCCTCTTCTTTATACATAGGTTCGCCTCTGCTGATAAAGAACATGATTCAGCAAGCTGTTCAGTGAATATCTTGCAAGAAATAACATGCATTTACAAATAGAATAAAAGGTTATTTACCACGAATTTTGTTGGAATTACTTTTTTTCTTGTAAAGGGATTCTTCATAAAAAATTCAAAAGTGTGGATTACATGCAATCTATTTGGACGTGCTGCCCCTACAAACAAAACAACTTAAGGAAGGAGGTCAAACAAGAAGCTGGTGACAGTTATCTTGTGAAAAAGAAACGACGAAAAACACGCGGTACATGTAATTTTCGAACGATCTTTGGGAGTAGTACCAATATTTTATTATTTGTCTATGGAAAAAAATAATCCATTTTAAAGTGAGCAAGGACTCTAATATTTGTGTTTAAGATTTACAGCTAAGTAATTGTTGTATTATGGCTTTGACAATTATAACCAGAGTCACATCACATGTATTTTTTCCCCCTAAACGGGAAGAGTCACACTTAAGTTTTTAACCGTAACTAAAATAACATAATGATTATACCCATTTTTTTAACCCTAAAAGGTTTCCGACATATAAGGCTTTCTGAGAGTTACTAATTATAATGACCAGTCAAACTATAAGGTTAGGAAGAGTTGTTGTTGGTTATTAAAATGATATTTAATCTTTTGGTGAAAATGATTTGATAATCGCTAGCTTACTTAAAAGATACTTATGGACAGAGGTGGATTTAGGATTTGAAGGTGGAGGGTGCCATAATTTATTTTAATGTATACATTGTAATGACTAATATGAAATTTGTTAGAAATGTTTATTTGATTTTTTTGAGTTTATTCGGGTCAACTTAATAGGTATTCTTAATTTGCAAGACAAAAATTACTTCTCAGATATTTAAAAAATAAACGTAATTAGCATTTTAAATAAGGAGTCATACCTTTATTATAACAACACAAGTAAAATCAACATTTTCACTAGGAAAGTACATCCTTTTTTTGTATATTAAAAATAAATTTATACAAGTAAGATAACGTTTTCAATAAGGGATTTACCAATCAGAATAAGAAATTATTTAAAAATATCTTCAATAGATAAATTATACCCCACAAGTGTAAAATTAAATAAACTACAAGTTCTCAAAAATCAAAATCATAAATATCATATTTTTTAAGCAATGCTCACAAAATTTTTGTCATAATTTAATAGTAAAGTGATTTAAATTATATTTAATAACCATAGAATAACACAAATTTTTATGGTATAATAAAAAAAGATGAAAAAAATTTGATCTCAATCTAAATTCCCATGAAGACTAATAATTTCGGAGTCTCGTTTTTTAATATTCTTGTTAGAGACCACATATAAATAATAGAATAAAGAAAAAGAATACAAAAATAATGAAACGATAAATAAGAAATTGGGAGGTAATCGAAAAGGAAAATGATTGGGATAAAAGAAATAAAAAACACACGAAAAGGGAAAGTCAGACAAGGTTCAAGATAATTTTCAACCTGACTTTTACACACGAGAAAAGATTTCAAAAAGATCTACCAGTCATGACACCTATATCTAATTTACGGCTGCGGGTAGTAGGATCAGATATTTAACCTAATTTAAGAAATTAAGTTAACCCCGGCGTATGGAGCAATTTACAAATTAAGATCAATATAAACAAACCCTTAATCATTCTTAAATTTAATTCCAACCAAGAAAGCATTAGCCTTTAATTGCCCGTAATACGTTGTACTTTTTTATAGCAAATTAAACCATGATATTATGTTAATATTAGGTAAAATCCAAAATATTATAACCCGACGTACGTTATGTCTCCTAGCATGGGCAAATCCACGTCCAATAGAGTGGGTGTTGAAGCACCCATTGTTTAAGAGTTCGAGACGACATATTCTATATAAAATTTTTGGAAATTTTGCTATATAATGAAAACGAGCATCCATTCTTGGGGGTGGGTGCTTTGATTTTAGGGCACCAGCATTTTACTCCTATGTCCAAAAAGGTAGTGTTTAATTACCGTTTTAGTCCGGTTAAACTGCTGCGTTTCTTTTTTATTTGGTAATTAAATAACATAGAGATTTTCTTATATGAAACAAAAGAATTATATACTAGATAAATTAACGGTGAAAGGTAGACAGTTGTCGAAAATAACTTAATACCACTAAATGATAGATGTATTTTTCTTTAACAACACTGTTAATGCATGGCATTGAAAGAGTCTAGGAGATGAGAAGAGGTCAAAGTGATAGAATTTACTCGCACAAGATATTTGCACCAACTATATAAGCTTATTATAGTTGAACGAATTAGTGAGATAAAAATGTTTTAATAATAAAATGTGGTTAAATGAAAAAGATTAAATGCAAATACATGTAAAATATAATATAATATATGTATGTATATATTACGTGTCAAAGTTAAGTATTCAAAGGGAGCATCCCGTGCATATCCCATGAACTACGGTGAGAATTTGGGCAAAACGTCATCCAATCGCATCAAATCCCAGCTCCTAGTTAACATTTGCATTGTGGGAACAGTTTTTTTTTTTTTTGTTTGGATTTGTTTTTGGAAAAGATAAGTCCATGTGGTTGATTTTTTAAAAATATGTTGTGCTTTTTTTTCCTTTCTCTTTGTGAAATGTAAAACTACTTTTCCATAAAATTAAAAAAATTGCCCTTTGTTTTCTAAACAAAGAAATACCTCATCTTGTTTTTCCCGGGAAACCTTAATTGTTTTGGTAAATAAAGTAAAATAAAAAGAGGCTAAAAAGTTCAAGTTGGTAGCTTCCTTCCTTCTAAGTTCTAAACAAAACCGCGTTAAATAATTTATACTCTCTCCGGTTCATAATAAGTGTGCAGTTTCCTTTTTTATTTTGGTTCAAAATAAGTGTCTATTTATGTTATCAAGAAAAAATTCAATTTGCTTTTACTTTTTTACCCGTATGTGCATATCCTAAAAAACTTTTCTCACTGCTCACTATAATTATGTGACTAATGCTTTAATAAGGGTAGTTTAGTCATACTAGGTTTTTTTGCATAGGATTTAGTAGTTTCTTAACGGGCGTGCTAAAAGAAAATTGGACATTTAATGTGAACCAGAGGGAGTATACTATTACTTTTTCTTTGGTTAAAACTACGTTGGCGTTTTGACATGAGAATTGTAAAATTTTGAAAAAATGAATTATTTTTAAGAAATGGTTTTGAAATTTAGAGTTGTGCTTAAACATGAATAAAATTTTGGATTGTTTATGAATTTTTATGAGTGATTTGAGTCAAAATTTAAAAAAACAGATTTTGACGCTTTTAAAATTTTCATAAAATTTTAAAATTTATCTTCAGGTGAAAGTTTAAAATTTTTATCACCAAATACTGATTTTAAAAAAAGTGAAAAAAATTTCATGACCACAGGGGCTCTACATAAAAATCTTTCGACTTTGAGGGAAAAATTAAAACAAAAATAAAAAGTTCCATCACCCATGTTATGTTCGTAGGCACGGGGTCCCACGTTCACGCGTTTAAGAGCAAGTGGGCCAACTTTTTAGTTCACAATTCATATTTTTGAGTCCCAATATTTTTCCTTAACATAACGGTCTATTGATTATTAGCTGTAAACCAAAAAAGTCCAATTCACAAATTACTTTTCTCCTTTTTTTTCTTTCCTTTTAAATAAATTGAATGAACTCATTCACAAGCATAAGAAATTACCTGCCACCTGTACATATCTTATCCACTAAGGTAATTCTAAAATATAACAAGTTGCTTAGATCGAATAAGATAAAATCATTACATTAAGAAAGAATATGAATAAAAACATTGAAGTTTAATACAATTTTAAACATATTATTTGGACGCTGTAAAGAAAGAATATGCTCCTCCGAGTTAACTCGAGTAACAACAACTCGATGGCTCGTTCGAGTTCAACTCAAAGGCTAGTTAATTTTTTACTTAAACTCTAGGGCGGAGCCACCATATCATCTTCGGGTTCGGTCGAAATCAGTAGCTTTATATTAAATTTTATATTTATCTTAAAAAATTTATTGAATATATGTAAATTATTAATTTAGAACCTAGTAACATAACAACAACAATAAAAAAACTCAGTATATTCCCACCAGGTGGGGTCTGGGGATGGTGGTATATACGCAGACCTTACCCCTACTTAACAGGTAAAGAGGTTGTTTCCAATAGACCCTCGGCTCAGGAAGGGTAATAAGAAGAAGTGGATAACAAAAAGGGAAGAAAAAGAAAAGAGAAAAGAAAAGAAAAGGAGAGAGATAAAGGATAAGTAGTACCAAATACTAGCAACAAGGGATACAATATCTGAGACGAACAAAACCACATAACGTAATAAAAATCTAAGAATATGAAGGAACATGCGTGCTACTAAGACTATCGGTGAACAACTAAAAACTACCCACTAATCTTTACTTTAATCCTTGACCTCCACACTCTCCTATCAAGTGTCATGTCCTCAGTAAGCTAAAGCAGCGTCATGTCCTGTCTCATCACCTCTCCCTAGTACTTCTTAGGCCTACCTCGACCTCTTCTCAAACTCGCCATGGCCAACTTCTGACACCTCCTAACAGGGACATCAATGCTTCTTCTCTTAACATGTCCGAACCATCTCAGCCTCGACTCCCGCGTCTTGTCGTCCGCCTCTACTTGAACTTCATATATATTTTAAGTTTTCCATTGGGTCATGCTCTGTAACTTCGTCATTGAGCTAATTCATTATTACTTAAGTTGTCTAATCAACTTTTAAAATAATGGGAATGTAAAAACATAGTGTTCTCCAGACTAACTCAATGTTATTTGGTTAAATTATATTTTCTCAAGGTTTTTCATTGGTTAGACGAGTTTTAAAAGACAAAGTTGACCAAATTATGATGAGAATCAAGTGATGGGTAAAGGACAAATCAACAAAGTATCATATCAATTTATTTGTATGAATATTGGGAAATTGTCGCAGCCAAAGAATATTGTAGATAGAGATAACCAAAGCGAAGTTGCACATGAACATGAATATGAATATGGACAGTAGTGAAGTTCTCTACGCAAACAAAAAAGTTAAGGGACTAAGGCATGTGGGAGAAACACTACTGCATGTTGCAGTTGTTCTCAAAAAGACAATATTCAACGAATTAAGAAACAACCAAATACATATATATATATATATATATAAATGTATATATATATATATATATAT
>ML354364.1:0-11942 GCA_005239505.1 Nicotiana paniculata
GGGGACAATTCCCCCTCACAAAGTTAGAAAGGAGACTTACCTCGCTCCGAGATTCCAATACCGCCTTCCAAGCACTTCCGACGACTCCAACGGACGCACAACGCTCCGAAACTACCACATAATGGCAAAGCAATGAAAATTCATTCTAATACTCACAACAAATTCAAATTATATAATTTTCCAACCCCGCTCAGTGAACTGACCAAAATTCCCTCGGGCCCACGTGCCCCGAATTCGAAATTTCTCGATGATACATTCCCCATAGCCTTACTATTTCAATTATACAATTCACTCAAATATTCATGCTCAATTCGTGGCTAAATTACAATTTACCAAATTTCTAGGTTTCTTCAATATTTCCCAAATTCCTACCAATTTCCATGCCTAATCCATGCATAAAATCTTGTATTAACTTAGAGGCATGAAGGAGTTACTTACCTTGACATTGCATGAAGGACTCATCTATTTGAAGCCTCCCAAAATCGCCTAAGCCCAAGAAGAAATGAAGAAAATGAACCAAAATCCTTGTTTTAAAACATTCTGCCCTGGACGATTTCCGTACCTTTGGTCCTACCTCCGCACCTGCGCTCCTGAAGGTGCGACCAATCTCCCGCACCTGCGGCATCCTCAACTGCAGCCCAAAATCACACATGCGCCTCATTGTCCGCACCTGCGTCTTCGTAGGTGCGTAAATCCCATCGCACCTGCGATCCCAGCCAAGCCTGCCCACTCTCACACCTGCAGCGCCAAAGCCGCACCTACGGCCAAATCCTGCAGGTGCGGATAACACCAGATGACAGCAATTCCAGCCTCCTTCAAACTCTCAACTTGATCCATTAACCTCCCGAAATCCACCCGAGGCCCCCGAGACCATGTCTAATTATCCCAACTTGTTCCAAAACATAATGTGGACTTTCTCGAGGCCTCAAATCACATCAAACAACATCGAAATCACAAATCGCACCCAAATCCCAACTTTATGAACTTAGAAATTTCCAACTTCTACATCTGATGCCGAAACCTATCAAATCACGTCCGATTGACCTCAAATTTTGCGCACAAGTCATATTCAACATTACGGACCTGTTCCAACTTCCGGAATCTCATTCTGACCTCGATATCCAAAACTTCCACTTCCGGTCAGATTTCTCAAAAACGTTCAAATTTCTATCTTTAGCCAAATGACTTCAAAATGACCTACGGACATCCAAATTCACTTCCGATTGCGCTCCCAACTCCAGAATCACCACACGAAGCTATTCCCAGACTCGTAATCCCAAACGGTCATCAATAACCCTAAGATGCACTTCAAGCCCAAACTCATGAAATCCTTCTAAAATGCTAACTTCCACAATATGCACTGAAACGCTCCCGGGTTATCCAAAACCCGACCCGGACATATGACCAAGTCCGAAATCATCATACGAACCTGCTGGAACCTTCAAATCCTGATTCGGAGGTCGTTTACTCAAAATTCCCATCTTAGTTGATTCTTCCAACTTAAGGTTTCTGAAATGAGAATTTTCATTCCAAACCAACTCTAAACTTCCAGAAATTCAACTTTGACCACGCCCACGGGTCATAATACCTAAAACGAAGCTACTCATGGCCTCAAACCGATGAATAACGCGCTAGAGCTCAAAACGATCAGTCGGGTCGTTACATTCTCCCCCACTTAAACAGATGTTCGTCCTCGAACGTGCCAAGAACTACGCTGGAGTTATCTGAAACCACTGTTTAACACCCCGAGAACCTGCCCGTGCTGCCACAACCCAGTTGAGCACGTTAGCTTGATCAAATCCGAAGATTTCTTATTTTATCCATATAATAAGCTCAGAATTCATTCAAACACCTGAAATTTCTCTGACAAGCCTAGTTCCAACATATAAAAACAGTATAAACTACCACACGATATAACAGATCATGACTGCATACCTTTGCTGAATCAGCACCATGCACCGCATAACTCATCATCTGACCACAATGACACTCCTTGAACCTTAATAGCCAAAATTCCACGAATCTGATGCTCCCAATGCACCTCGTGATATATATATATATATATATACACACATCCTGCTATAATGCTGACGATACCACCACAACGAAGGAAATGTGCAGAAATTCATCCCCAACTGCATAGTTAACAAATCATTGAATACCTCGTCTTGACTAGAATCATCACCTCATTATGAACCTGAATAATGGTATTTGTTCCTTAGTCTAAACTTCACATAACCTTATCGTACTGATCCCTGATCCAATCTCGTCTCACCCAATATGAACTGCTCAGTCAACAAATCACCCCAAACATGACCAACAGCCTCACATGATACCACATCGCGCCAATAGACCATAACTCGAACATGTTAATAAAAAACAACTCAGGAAGGAACTATTCAACTCACGCAACTAATATGAATTATTATCAGAAAATAGGAAGTAAAACACAAGAAAATGAATATAGGGACCTTACTCATCATCACGCTGTTGCGGCGTGCAGCCCGATCCGAATAACATACCCGTGGCGATGTGCCACCCGATCCACACATAAAATTGACATAAGAAGATATATATACGGAGCTGAACCGCTCACTATTACACAAATTACTGAATATCGATCATAAGCATGCTAAGTGCATAACACCATCCTGGGGAGACTAATAAAGCCGCATGCTACAAAACTCAAGCACAACTGAGGTGCGATATATATATACACTCTGGATCTCAAGAGCTATCCTGCTCACATAACATCCCCACTAGGCGGGACCTCAACACATAGGAAATTATCAAGCCGTTTCACAACTCACACGGCACAGTCATAATAACACATGAATTTGACGAAGACGGAGCAACATCTGTTGTTCTAATACCTCTCCATGAAAAGCGCTCTACTGAAATACACATGCCTGATACGGAGCCCATAATCATATTTAAATCCATCCACAACATTGATTCTACCTTGCTCGCACCAACTAATGTAATAGCTTCTTCCCGGGTCCATATTAACCCACTTTCTCTCATAATACGCAAGAACAACCATCATAGCCGGGACAAATACCCCACAATCCACAACCAAATGATCTGAACGCCTTTCAGGCATAACTTCTCAAATAAACAATATAGCACTCCTTTATACTCAGTCCAAATATTCAATCCATCAAGTGACTACATGTCACACTTTACACAATCCTTTCGCGGTCACGCTTCCACGACCTTCCACACAAGGCAACAAGTTTGCACATCCACCACTGGCCATACTACGCTGTAAGACAAATCAAGAACCCATAACCGGGGCACAAAGCCTCTTCCACCGAGTATCAACCTCAAGTGACACTGAAGATAACACCAGCTTACTCTGAACTTTCAAATCACCTTTTCTTGCTCTTCTGAGCTCATGATATCCTTATCATCACCGAACCGCAATCTCGATTCTTACTCTCAGTTACATACTGATTTCCGCACCTAACATGCCAATCCTTAAGTAGTAGTCTATACCACCATAACCCTTCCGGGATCCGGCTACACTTGAAAGGCCATAGCACTCAATTGCTTCCACATGAAATCCGCTACGACGGTCGACAAGCCCCGCACACACCGGCACAAACCACATGCATAACTTAATCACGTCGAAGGAACTGATCACTACCGTAAATCTGCCATTTCAACCATGGCTAATCAATCTATCTTCTTTTAATCATCTTCAATTGCTTCAGGAATAATAGAAACTTCCTTCAACTCATAGCAAACTCAACCCTCACTCATCCCGAGTGACTTTGATTCACGAGACTATGCTGCCTAAATCCCGCAACCCGTATCATACCCTCCTGATAATATTTCTACAATCCGGAGTTTATTTCTCTCACTCCTACAATACCATCCTGCATGCTGAAACATATCATAGAATATTCCAACCATCTTCCTTCTTCTCAGAAATTACTCTGCGAAAGCTTGATTCTCGATCATACTGCTGCATGAAACCCTTAAACGCCGCATTCTTAACTTTTGAACTCACTGGGACCGCTATTGAGAGTCACCCACTCTGACTGGCCCCGAATCCAATCAACTCCAAGGCTCTCCTAGCACAGGAACACCATTTTCAATGAAACACGTGACTGAGTCACTATTCTTACAACTCGCCCATGCCTTAAGCAGAAATCCTAAATCTTCCAAAGCCTAACCCTGATCCAACAGGGCCGACTCTTTCATACATTCCTCAAATCCCCTGCACAATCACCATTTTACTCCTTTCCCTTAGCTGAAATAACTTGCCAATATGCTGACAATCCGCAACCCTATGAGAAGACAACCCTACAACCCAACTGTAGATGGTGGGACTCCCTTACTCAGCCTGAAGCTACTCCTTGCACCACTCTAGACCCTGCCGAGATCCTTTCTCCTTTGATAACACGACCTTGCTCAACCAATCCGTCCAATTCTTCCAAATCTTCTTGCTAGCACTCCCTAAATACTCAAATTCTCTAGCATCATTCACACATTCTAACTCCCACCGACTAGCCACTAGAACCCCTCACAGAGACTTGCCAACCATGCCACCTCTAACCTATTCACAGGAGATAACCCACCTGTGGAAATCACCCGCGGACACCTTCCAACGACGCTGAAATGCATGCTCTCTGCGGCTTCAATACCACATCCTACGCCCTGCTTCATTTACCAACTTTACTAGTCCGTCCGCTCCTCATGGACATCCATTAAATGCGCGACAATATCTTCNGCTCTCAACCCAGCAGATCACCACGAATTCAAGCTCTCTGAAGATCATCTTTCTCTAGCTGCCTTCATTATCAACACTTATCTGGTACTGAACCACCGCACCTCAGAGTCTCTGCCAACCGCATTCTTCAATACTTCTTCTTAATACTCTGACCCCATGCAACCGAAGAAACCATAGCACCCACAAACTTAACACATTCCATTCGATCAATGACGATGACTACATGTCACAGCTGCATATCCCACCTCACTTGAAGACACCTAGTCTTACTACTTTAACAACCCCAACCAGACCATTCAGAATCCAAATGCCTTTCCCCTGCCGGAAAAAAAACATCAAAATCTCGAAATCAAACTCTGAAAGACCTCCCTTCAAACCATTCATCACCCCCAACATACGGGCAAGTATTCTATCATTATATCGACATCGCGCGACAACCAATCGCAAACATCATCACTACCTGAGCACAACCTTAAGGCTCCCAGAAAACACAGCTACTAAGCTGAAACAACATATTATTCTCTTGCAGGGCCATAACAACAGCCCCCACCCATTACACATGGAAACATCTCGAATTACATCTGTAGCACCATTTCAATTCCTCAAATCCTGATTTATAACAAGCGCTTCGCGACGCGTAAGATTGAGTAGGAATGAACATAGGCATAAGCCTCAAAGGAATCAACTCGCACGATGAGGAATCAAGAAGGGAAGTACTCCTAATATCCCTGTATCCTCTCGAAGATAAGTACAGACGTCTCCGCACTGATCCGCAAGACTCTACTAGACTTGCTCATGACTCCTGAGACCTACGGGAACCTAGCACTCTGATACCATGTTGTCACGACCCAAAATCTATAAGGTCGTGATGGCGTCGGACATCAATGTCAGGAAAGCCAAATATTAATTAATTGAAATAGCTTTCCAGTTTTGACATTTATGAAAATATTTCCTTTCACTTTATTACATATTAACCAAATAAAATATGTTAGTTAAAAACAATGGATTGAATACTACACTTTAACAAATATAACCCAACATATCCCTAAACCCGATGTCACAAGTACATGAGCAATTTCTAAGAATTTATACAAATTATTACAAATCCAGTCTGAAATACAAATAGGACAAGCAAATTTAAAACGAAAATAAATACAGTACGAGGGAGACTCTGTCAGCTGCGGATCGTTTCCGAATGATGCAGCTCACCCTCCGAATCCTCCACATTGCTATGAAAGTACCTATGCAATAAAATGCACTGCAAGTGTAGCATGAGTACGAAAATAATGTGTACTCAGTAAGTCGCCCGCCTAACCTTAGAGAGGTAGTGACAAGAGGTCAAATTAGACACTTACTAAAGGTCAATTTAAAATATTTAAGTATGACACTAAGCATGATTATCATAGGCAATTTATTAAAAATCAGAAAGAAGAATTTTCAAATCCGTTCACGTTTAACATTTTATATCTTCGTCATAATAATAACAAATAATCAACATGAGTGATTTAATCAAATAACAATTTAATCATCGGGAAGGAACAACTTCTTCCAAAATCTTTTTAATAACTTTAAATCTCTGTCATTTCAATTGACAACTTAATATTTCAGGCCAGTAATCAGGATAAATCATAGCAACTACGCAGTAAATATCATGTGCAAGCAATGCCGAGGGTCGAACAGCGGGGACCAATAATAATAAAATGTGCACTGCCGAAGGGTCGAACGGCTCGAACCATAGATGCATCTATCTGTCCCGCTCGCGAATTGATCATGCGACGCGGTTATACATAAAAATAATAAGGCTAGCCTGCTCGCGAATCATACCTGCAACTCAGGTGCTTATATGTACACATATCCACATAATAAATCCTTATTTTTGTCAAGAAACACTTTTCTCAAGAAAGTGGTAAAATCCTTCTTAAAGGGGCATGAAATATAGTTTTTAAATCTTTGTTTTGAAACTCATTTGTCAAGTTTAATGATATTCCATAATACAACCCTACCAGGTACACAATTATCCACAGAGGAATCAATTCTCTTTCTAGATGATTAGGAAAATGGACTCTATTATTCCCTGATATTTAATTACGATTTCGATTGTATTAGCAGTTTAATATTACAGACAGGATCACCAAGTACAACACACAAGGTATGCTAGTGGGTCCTAGACTATCCGGACAAGGCATAATAGTAGCTACGCACGGACTCCCGTCACCTCGTGTGTACGTAGCCCCCGAAGATAATAGCATATACTTAATTAATTCACCTAGGGGGACAATTCCCCCTCACAAAGTTAGAAAGGAGACTTATCTCGCTCCGAGATTCCAATACCGCCTTCCAAGCCCTTCCGACGACTCCAACGGACGCACAACGCTCCGAAACTACCACATAACGGCAAAGCAATGAAAATTCATCCTAATACTCACAACAAATTCAAACTATATAATTTCCCAACCCCGCTCAGTGAAATGACCAAAATGCCCTCGAGTCCACGTGTCCGGAATCCGAAATTTCTCGATGATACATTCTACCCATAGCCTTACTAGTTCAATTATACAATTCACTCAAATATTCATGCTCAATTCGTGGCTAAATTCCAATTTACCAAATTTCTAGGTTTCTTCAATATTTCCCAAATTCCTACCAATTTCCATGCCTAATCCATGCATAAAATCTTGTATTTAACTTAGAGTCATGAAGGAGTTACTTACCTTGACATTGCATGAAGGAATCCTCTCTTTGAAGCCTCTCAAAATCGCCTAAGCCCAAGAATAAATGAAGAAAATGAACCAAAATCCTTGTTTTAAAACATTCTGCCCAGGCCAATTTCCGCACCTGCAGTCCTACCTCCGCACCTGTGATCCCAGCCAAGCCTGCCCACTCTTGCACCTGCGGCGCCAAAGCCGCACTTGCGGCCAAATCCTCGCAGGTGCGGATCACACCAGATGACAGCAATTCCAGCCTCCTTCAAACTCTCAACCTTATCCGTTAACCTCCCGGAATCCACCCGAGGCCCCCAGGACCCCGTCCAATTATCCCAACTTGTTCCAAAACATGATGTAGACTTTCTCGAAGCCTCAAATCACATCAAACAACATCGAAACCACGAATCGCACCCAAATCCTAACTTTATGAACTTAGAAATTTCCAACTTCTACATTCGATGCCGAAACCTACCAAATCACGTCTGATTGACCTCAAATTTTGCGCACAAGTCATATTCAACATTACGGACTTTCTCCAACTTCCGGAATCGCATTCCAACCTCGATATCAAATCTTCCACTTCCGGTCGGATTTCTCAAAAACCTTCAAATTTCTATCTTTAGCCAAATGACTTCAAAATGACCGGACATCCAAATTCACTTCCGATCGCGCTCCCAACTCCAGAATCACCACACGAAGCTATTCCCAAACTCGGAATCCCAAAAGGTCATCAATAACCCTGAAATGCACTTCAAGCCCAAACTCATGAAATCCTTCTAAAATGCTAACTTCCACAATATGCACTGAAATGCTCCCGGGTTATCCAAAACCCGATCCGGACATACGCACAAGTTCGAAATCATCATACGAACCTTCTGGAACCTTCAAATCCTGATTCAGAGGTCGTTTACTCAAAATTCCAATCTTAGTTGATTCTTCCAACCTAAGGTTTCTGAAATGAGAATTTTCTTTCCAAACCAACTCTAAACTTCCCGAAATTCAACTCTAACCATGCCCACAGGTCATAATACCTGAAACGAAGCTGCTCACGGCCTCAAACCACTGAACGACGCGCTAGAGCTCAAAATAACCGGTCGGGACGTTACATTAAGAGTTCCTAAAGAGCAAGGTATAGTAAAACTTCCCGGATCTCCACACTTTTGTGGGAGTTTATTTTGCAAGATGGCACTGCAATGCTCTGTGAGCTTGACCACTGAGATCTCTTCTATCTTTCTCTTCTTTGTAAGGATCTCCTTCAAGAATTTGGCATAAATTGGCATTTGTGAGAGAACCTCTGTGAATGGTAAGCTTACATTAACCTGAGCATATTAAGAAATCTCTCAAATTGCTTATCCGTATTTTCTCTATAGAGCTTTTGGGGAAAAGGTAAAGCAGGTATATGCTCGCTCACATCATGTTCCTCTCTTCTCGAAGTTTCCTCCTTCTTCTTTTTGTCAGCTCCTTTCTTTCCTTTCTACTTCTTATCATCTTCAATTGTTGCTCCCTACTTTTTTTCAAGTATTGCCTATTTTTGGATTAGAGTGGGATCTTTCAACACTTGCTCGCTTCTCAAGGTCACATCATTTACCGTTTATTTGGGGTTCTTCTCTATATAAGCAGGCAGAGTACTTGGGATTCTTCCAGACAATATAGTTGTAATTTGTCTCACTTGTCTCTCCAATTTCACAAACATGTGCCAAGTTCTTTGATAGCTGCACCATGAGCATCTAATCTCTCATATGTCTTGACAATAAATGATTTCATTAGATCTTCTAACCCAGACTGAGTTGGCTGTTGAGGTTGAAACTGCTGCCTCTTCTGATTTTAGAAGCCTGGGGCTCCTTGTCCCTAGAATCTGCAGTTGTTTTGTTTCCATGCATTTGTAGTACCCACAGGTGAACTCCTTGGCACTCATGAGTAGGGTGTGTTGATACCTAATTTTTCCCTATACTATTTTCAAAATGCAAATCTATCTTCAAAATAGTACATAAGCATCAATCAATATTTTTCCATAATTTCTACATTTTTAAAGGATTTTTATTAATCTATCCCAGTATTTTTTATTATATAAATAATTATTAATTACATTACAAATGGCTTTCTAACAATTTTTATGGCTTAATTTCACTAATTATATTTATACTAAGCTTTAATTATTTCATAAAGAGCCACATTTACATTTTTTAGGTTATAATTGCAATGACTTTGCAATAATAACCCATGTATGCATTATTACATTATTTTACCAGAAAATAGCTTTTTATATTTTTAAAATATTTTGACGCATGAAAACCATTTTTGTAATTTGTTAATTATTTTTATAAATTATTTTATTAATTAGTTGAGTATTTAACAAATAGCCCCTTTCAAATTTGTTTTAATTAAATTACTGTAACGACCCGGCCGGTCATTCCATGAGATTAGCCCCGTCTCCCCCGTTTCTGCTTTATCGTATGTTTCTTAGTCTATTTATGTTGTGTTGGGTTGGTTGGTTCGGGTTCGGAGTGGTCGTGGTGAGAACAGAGACACTTAGTCTCTTAAAGTAGCTTAATAGTTGAAAAAGTCAACTGGGAGTTGACTTATTGGTAAACGACCTCGGAATGTGGATTTTGTAGTTCAGATAGCTTCGTTATGTGATTTATGACTTAGGACTGTGTTCGGAATGAATTTTTGATGTCCGGTGTAGAATTAGGCTTGAATTGGCGAAAGTTAGTTTTTGGCGATTTCCAGCCGACAGGGGAAAATAGGCTATCGGGGTCGGAATGGGATTCCGGAAGTTGGAGCAGGTTTGTAATGTCATTTTGGATATGTGAGAAAATTTTTGGGTCATTCGGACGTGTTTTGGTTGGTTTCGGCATCATTGGCGGAATTTAGAAGTTTCAAAGTTCATAGGCTTGAATTTGATGTGATTTTGGTGTTCTTGCGTTGTTTTTGGTGTTTCGAAGGCTCGACTAAGTTTGAATGAAGTTATGAAATGTGTTGGTATGTTTGTTTGAGGTCCCGAGGGCCTCGGTTGAGTTTCGGGTGGCTAACGGGGTCATTTTTGGCTTTTGAGCATAGCTGGTTTGTTGGTGTTACTGCAGAAGAAGATTACCCTATGTGTTCGCATAGGAGGTCCTGCGTTCGCATAGGGTAAATTGTGGAAGAGCGGGTCAGTTCTCTATGCGTTCGCGGGCTGAGGGGTGCGAACCCGGAGTGTTGGTCAAGTTTTCCATCGCGAACGCGGGGAAAGATGTGCGTTCGCGTAGAGCAAAGGCAGCTGAGGACCCCCCAGGGCCACTGGTCTATGCGTTCGCGGGGCCTGGGGTGCGTTCGCATAGGTTTGGGCTGGTTGTGTTGTGCGTTCGCAGGCTGGTAGCCGCGTTCGCATAGAGGAAATTAAGGGTTGTTGGGAATTTATTCTATGCGAACGCGGTCTAGGGGATGCGTTCGCAATGAGTAAAAGACCTGGGCAGACAGTTTAAGTTTCAAGGACGGGGGTTTTTGGCCATAACTCAAAAGAACACTAGAGAGCTCGGAAGAAGGAGGAATTGGACGAGATTTTCAGTGGGATTCTTGTGTTAAGTGTTCTTAAATCACTTTTGGTTTAATTTCATGAATTAGTCTTAATTTTTACCATGCAATTTGAGGAATTAAAGTAGAAATTTGGGAAAAATGGGAGGGAGAATTGGAAATTTCTTTTGATGATTTGAGTGGGCAATTGAGGTCAGATTTTGGTAAATTTGGTATGGGTAGACTCGTGAGGGAATGAGGATTCTTATTTTGTAATTTTTATCGAATTCTGAGACGTGGTCTCGGGGCTCAGGTTTGGCCAATTTCGGGAATTGTGCCTAATTTTGATAGTTTTAGATTAGGGTTCATCTCCTAGCATATTTTGACGTTATTGATCTTATTTTTGATAGACTCGGAGCATTTGGGAGCCAATTCGAGGGGCAAGAGCATCGCGAAGTAGCTTTTCGGATGTTTTGAGGTAAGTAACGATTGTAACTCTAGACCTGAGGGTATGAATCCCCTGTATTTTATATTGTTTTGGTAAATGAGGTGATGCACATGCTAGGTGATGAGCGTGTGGGCGTGCACCGATAGGAATTGTGACTTGGTCCGTCCCGCAGTGACTAATAAGCCGCGTATTCGATTTGAAACCTTATGGCATCCTGTATTTTAGAAATTTATACTTATTTATGGGTTGTGAGCCATGTTTGGGGCCTTGTGCCGACCTGTTTGGACCCTCAGAGGTACTTTTACATTATTCTCACACTATCCTGATAGACCAATTGTGAACTCAGTCATGTTTTCTACTTGTTGTTATTTTCACTGTTATCACACTATTTTGAGACTCTGAGAGGTACTTTGAGGCTGAGTCCCGTGAGTTGAGATGAGTTGCCCGAGGGGCTTGTGAGGATGACTAAGTGAGGCCGAGATCCGAGCATGTGAGGATAGTTATGGATCGAGCTGCACGCCGCAGCAATATATATATATATATATATATATATTGCTGC